>CM073768.1:110500004-110754483 GCA_037158775.1 Hetaerina titia | reverse complement strand
GTAATGTGCATTAGCGGGCGACTCCGTTAAAAGTTGCAGTAAGTTTCAACATCTCTCGTAGTTTCTTAGAATTAGGAAATATCAAATTATTTAGAGAAAAATTAGTGGTCGAAAGAAGGAGAAGGGGTTACTTGAAAATAAATAGCATTTCAACAAACATTTGGCCACATTTTAGAACTTCTCTTCAGATTTTTTTTTATTAGGTAATCTACCGGTTAAGGTAGGTTTTTGGATGGACACAACTATCAAATAAACATTTGGTGACTCCCCACCTAGCAAACTAATCTATATCAGGTCCCTCTTCATCTCGGTGTACTTCTTTCCTCCCTTCATCCCGTCCAACATCCCTATCCTGTTCCTACCCTTACCTCGCTTGCCCAACATTCTCCCCTCTATTACCCTCTTCAACATTCCACTACCGCTCAATACGCCTTTCATCCATTTTTCCTGCCTCCATAGGATTTCTCTCAACAAACCCCTCTCCTCCCCCATCATTTCTAGTACTTCTTCATTTGTTTTCCTTTCGGTCCATTTCGCCTTCTCCATTCTTCTCCACACCCACATTTCAAAAGCCTCCAATCTACGTCTATCCTCCTGCTTCAGTGACCACGTTTCCGCGCCGTACATAGCTACGCTCCATATCAGAGTTTTTACGAGTCTTGTCTTAACATCCCTACTCAACGTCCCCGTCATCAACTCCCTCCTCCTTGATAAAGCCTCCTTGCCTAGCGCAATTCTTCTCCTTATGTCCCGACTACTTTGACCGTATTGGTCCAAAACACTTCCGAGATACGTAAGCTGTTCTACCTGCTCAATTTTTTCTCATCCTATGTTAATGTTTAGCTTAGCCTCTTTCTTTCTTGAAAATCGCATAACTTTTGTTTTATAATCATATTGATTCCCATCTATTGCACTGAATTTCCAATTCACTCTGCAATGCTTGCAACCCCTTGGCTGACTGAGCAACTAATGCTTGTTCATCAGTAAACCTAACTAATTTTACGAATTCCCCGCAGACTTTCATTCCTACCTCCAGTTTTCCTCATGCCTCTTTCATTATTTCCTCCACATATACATTGAACAGAACCGGTGATAATGGGCAACCCTGCCTTACACCTCTTCCTAACACTGCCCATCCGGACTCTCCGTTCCCCACTCGCAGATTAAGCAGATTAAATCTACTGTCAAATATGACCATCAATTGAACTGTTGGCACCGAGGATAGTCGGTTTCTGGGTGATTTTATGCTACTGTCGGGACAATTATGGAGGCGGGTATGAACTACACGTATTGCCGTATTGCCGAACTTGAGTACTAACGAAGTTTTGTCAAGACCGAAGAGAGAAGTGGTCACCGAGACAAGGATAAGTCAGGAGTAACATAGTTAAGAGGGTTAAGGGTATGGGAGAGAAATAGGATTTAAAAGGGTTAAGAAAAAGAAAAGAATTGGGCAGCTCTCTTTCGGTGGGAAAACTATCTCTGTCAGACGAAGAAGTGATTTGAAAAGGCAACACAAAGCGACAGAAGGAATTGCAGGGGAGATGGCTTGGTGGGAATGAATAGTAAGGGTTTGAGGAGTAGGAAGAGTTCCCTGGGGAAAATGGAAGGGACGGGGACTACGCGTAGATTTAGTGCGCAAGGGTGTAAGTGGAGGAAGAAAGAGGGGGACTGAGTCGAACTTCAAACTGTGAGGTGATGTTTCGGAAAAAAATGTAGGCTTAAGGTGGCTTGAGGTGGTGATCATGAGGGGAGCATATCTCATAGGCGAACATCTGCGTGAGATATGGAGTGGTTGGTATTAAATGTGCATTTGACTCCTTGGATTTATTAAATCTGATACAGGCTGGATGTACTTTGAACCTGATGAGCAGCTGGCTTTGTTCCGGCATTAATTTTATTGTATGGTGTGGCACTTGATTTGATATATTACGCTAGGGCTATTGAATTGAGTAAGTGGTATCTTATTCATGTGAAAGAAGGCATTTTGACTTTAATTTTGCTTGGGAAGGTGATGGATCGGCTGTATTGTTTGAAAATAGTGGGAAGGCTCTTAGTTGAAAGAGAATATATGGACTGTAGTGCATGTTTTTTTCAATAACTTGGATGGAAAGTGGTAGTGAAGGAATCATTAATAAGGTTTTTTTGGGGATATGTTAGATCAATTGAGTATTGCAATCAAGGAAAATTTTTTCTCGTATGTCCTTAATTTTTTTGAATAAGCATCTCTTTCTCAAGAAGGATCGCAGGTCGTTCATAATAAAAAAGAGGAGAGAATGCTTTTTGCTTGTTTTTTTCTGATGGCGGATGGAATCGGAAGGAATAAAAAGATCAGAATGCGAGAGTTTTCTATCTAGAAAATTAAGGCAATCATCCCAAACCTTTTTCGATTAAATGGCCGAGCAAATTGGAAATTGCTGGACTTATTTCACCAGTGGATGGCCTCTTCGTTCAATTAGCTTAAAGTAATTATACAGCGATTATGTTGCCACGCTGAAATATACAGCAGACGATATCAATTCTACAAGACGAATATGCACGAAGGATAAGGGATACCAACTTTTTGTCATTTTCTAGAGAAGGGAATTGAAAATTGGCCCATTTTCCGGAAAATACTTACACCGAAGAGGTTTATTCAATTTTGGGAGACAACAGCGACAACTATTCCAGCCGATTACAAAAGAATTCCGTCCAGTAGATCAGTATGACCAAGGTGAATATTGAGCCAAAACCAGAGATCAACGGAGCGGCATTCTACTGAATACAAAAAGAGTTGACTGGAGTGAAGCAAGGCTAATTACTTAGAGATCTAATTTAGGAAAAAATACATGAGTGAGGATTGAATGAGAAATGAGCATATAAACAGAAAATAGAAGAGGAGAAAGGTATGGATGCTGCTGATCACCTATTTATTTAATGTCTAATTGGAAAATAATAAATACTTTTATGAAAAGAGAGCAGTATCGCGAGAGAAAAAATAATGAATTGCACATAATTTTCTCATTGCGAATTAACACACTCACTCTTAAAACAAAGAGGGACTAATTAGAGTTCCAAAATAACTTAACAACAAATAACAGTAATAAAAATGAGGATTAATGAGCGTAAAACTAAAAGGAAAAAGGATAAACACTTCATTGTAAAATGTAAATATTGAGTGGTAAACAGATGCAAGTATTTAAGGAGCATGATAACAGGCAATGCGCCTTGCATAAAAGAGAGTTGAGCTGGATTTTCCGTATGGAAAGAGTCTTTAAAACAGAAATGGAATATTATTATGTCGGCTGCTGTGCAAACAATTGAACCTTAAGGAAGTATTTCGTTTGGAGTGTGACCAAGCATGGCGTAGAGACTTGGACACTAAGAAAAATATATGCATAATGTTTAGAAGCTTTGTAAATCTTTATGATTTACATAATGACTAGAAACTTCATATGATGAAGATTAGAAGTATGATTGAAAATAAGGGTGAGGAACGAAGATAAGTTAAGGAGAGTTGGAAAAGAAAGAGCATTGACATAAAGATTAACAAAATAAATATGAACCAGATTGGACCCTACTTTTTGTTGTATTCAAAGTTATTTTTTAATATTCAATGATAAAATAATAATATGAGGAGTTGTTTTTTAGCGTTGGAATGTTGAGAGGAGAAGGGAGGAAAATGATCCGGCTGATAGAAAACATCACAGTTGAAGGAATAGGCGGGTTTGAAGAGATTGGCAGAAAACCAGGTAAAATTAAAGAAAAGATATTCACTCTAAGGTCCACTTCACCATGACTGGGGTGATCACATCTGCCTAATTGGTAGAAAAACTAATGAAGATAAGAGTGGCTAAGCGTACGCAATTAGACCAAACATCGGACCTCATTTCACATTCAGAAAATATGGGCACCTGAAATCCGTCCATGTCACAGATAAGAAATAACCGTAAACGATTAGGGGTGAGAGTTATCTTTCGCAATAAAACACAAAAATAGCGCACAGAGGCCCCACCTAGGCAACGTTATTAAACAGTCGTAAATAATAAGGATGTTCTCTTTTTACTAGCTAAGTCATTATACTAATTCATTCCTCCATTGAAAAATGTGAATCTTCTACAGTAAAATTAAGCTTTCACTAAATACGTGTTTGTTACCAAGTTCCCAATCCTATTAATGCAAGTTGAAGCCATAATTTTCCTCTTATGGGGTACCAAACGGTGCTTAATGAATGATTCTTAATGAAGCTTCACTTCATTATCCCTACATACCTTTGAACGTCAGCGGTAGAATTGTAAAGGCCAGCCGTATTCGGACTATTTCGAGGTCTCATAATTTTGTTTTGAGAAATAATGGTCTTTCGCGAACTGTTCTGAAATCATCAATCACCAGGATTATTGCCTTTAAATATTCAACAGCTCAAATGGCGAAAACGAGAAGGATCGGAAGGTACGCAGATCAAAGACCTAGTACGACCAAAAGACCTTGAAATTTGCGGCAATTATTTGGGATCCAAAGGAGAAAGCATTAATTAAGAAACTTGAAAAGTTCTAAAGAAAATTCACCAGGTTATTTCAAAAATCTCATTCTAATTGCAAAGCTGGGAGAATTATTTCAGTGGTCCTTTTTTGTTATGCATATTTTGCAAAAAAGATGTATTTCCTCCCCAAGAACTGATTTTGCAACTAAATATATGGCATTTTTTGTGTCAACTTTTTAAATTGCAAAAAAATGACCGAATTTTGAGTTTATTTCAAACCACATGCTTTGTTTTATCATACAAAGCGCCCAGATTAAATGCTTCCGCAAAGAAACATTTCTGGAATGTGAATTCCGTGAGTGTCATTTCAATGTGACCTTCACTGTCATAAGCCGATAAATTTTATCTGGCGATGTTAGTTTGAAAAAAGTTTAATTATTTTATTATTATTTTCGGGCAATAAACGTGTTATCAAAGAATTATAGTTCACCACAATTTTTAGGAAAATAACCTTTGTTCCTATTTTGATACTTCGTCAGCCGTAAAATATTCACGAAATAGTCTACAAAGGTTGATTTAAAAGTTTAATTTGCATGATTTATTAATAAAAACTTAATTTAACTCTTTTTTCCAACTTATCATGTAATGTATCTAAATGTGGTACAAGTTTTAGTGAGTTGACTCCAGTATTACGTCTGAACCGAACGTTGAAATTTGAGACATGGTCACTTCGACTAAGCCAGCTTCCACTGTTGAAATACGCTTTCCAAGGTGTTTATTATCATTTCGGAAGGGAAAAAAGTTTCATCGCTCTACGCCTCGACTACAGGGAAGATGAGAAATACATTTTACATTGACTTTTCATATATGAACGTGATTTCGCGGTGGCATTCGCAGAACACACTCATTGAAATTTTCAATGTTTCGGATTGTACTCTTAATATTATTTGACGATCTTCTCTCGCAATGGCATAAGTGGTGTTAGTTTTTGTTTTCGTGAGAGCAGTGTCTCAAGACACGGGTCCACCTTACTTTGAAAGTGATTTTTCATTTCTTTAAAACTTTTAAATCATCTTGGGATCACGGTGATGAACCACGTAGTGATGAACAGACTGTCCGTAAGCCTTCTGTAGTATTACGTAAGCCTTGGCTCATAATTTGTTCAGATGAAATTGCATGTAGCTTTCAATGTAGCATATTACTCGCCCCATGCTACCTCCACCATTGCCTTAGACGAAATGAATATGTCTCAAATTGCAACCCTTGGTGTAGGCGCAATACTGGTGTCAATTCATTGAAAGTTGTACCATAAGTATTCTAAATATATTTAACCAAATAACGTTAAAGTACACTTTTGCACGATAAATTATACGGATAAAAATTTAGGAACACTGTTGAACAGTTGTCGTGGAACAACAGAAAGACACTAATAGTCTTTATAAAACATGCGCAGTCAGTCCAAAATACGTCCCACGCCTGAAGAGTATCACTGCCACTCTCCGAAAAACAATAATTAAGCCTTACAGCTATCGGCTGCCAGAGATATTCGTTAAGAAACCTTTGCTGATTATGTTTTTTATGTCATCTCCCGGATCACACAATCGTTTGAGCGAGCGCTTTCTTGTGTTTAGCGTCTGTTGAATTCTGTTCCTTTTTGGTTGCTTGCTAGATGCAATTGCATTCCAGATTTATCTGAGGTGAAAACGACATGCTTACCAAACTTCTCCTGAGATAGCTCAAAGGCCGCAATAGTCTGTGATCAATCAGTGAACCTCCTTTTTTTAACCAGATAACTGTTTTCTGCTGGGAAGTAAATATTATTCCGCAAACTGTTGAATTTCATTATTTCCTCTAATCCAATGATTTTTTCCTTCCCTTTTCCATCTTGGCCCAAGAAGATCTATCTCTTCCTCTGGGCTCCGAATACGAAATGCGCACCTTTTGTCCCAACGAAAAAAAAAAGGTTTGGGTAATGAAGTGACAGGAATTTTTCAATCCCCGAAGCGCATGCGCAAATCGACATCCCTTTCCCCTTCTTCCAGGAGGCGAATGAGAAAGAGATTCCATGGATGAGATACGCCCTGAACCTCCGAGTTCCGAATCGCCCTCTCCCTCGAGGCGGGCGTCAGAAGGATGGTGGAGGAGGCACCGTTACCACCACACCACCGCTCGCTTCCCCCTTCCCCTGTTGTTTCCACGATAACACCCCCACCACCTACCCATCCCCTTCAGCCTCCCCCTCCCCCTTTCTCTCCTTTCTCCAACTCTCGCAGTTTCGTCTCACCCTCCTTTTCTACAGCCGCCGCCATTTTGATCGCTTTTCCTTCCTACAGTTTCTCCTTCATATTTTCGGCAATACCCGACTTAAGAGCCCGAGGATATGATTGCAGGAGCGGAGGCAATGGTATTTTGGTCTCAGCTGACGGTCGAGGTCATATCGCACCTCCCGCTCGGCTCTTGTTAACCGGTAAAAGATTTCATCCGCGTGCAGGTGGATCGCCGTGCTCTGATATCCGTTAGAACACGGCGCGTGTCCGTATCGTATCGCTTCCGATCGGACAACGGCCTGAGCACATTTTATTCGTAGCAGGACTCAAGCGGAAGTGATGAGCTCAGTACATACTATTCTGCTAAATCACCTTGAAATGTTTCTCTTTTGTGTGTGTGTATATATATATATATATATGTATATATATATATGAAATTCCTCTTGAGAAAGGTGGTTGCACCACCGAAAATTCGAGAACTAGTGAGTCCCTCTTTTGTGTGTTTTGGTTTCTGTGTTTGCTGTGACTATTTAGTGAGTTTCATTGTGCACGTTCGTTGCTTTTCCGGGAAAGTGAATATATATATATATATATATATATATATATATACATATATACATATTCAAACTTGAAAATCCCGCCATACGGCGCACAAATATTCATTCAAACAGAAATAGGTATAAGGAAAGGGGATAGGAAAACACATAAAAGGCGAACACAGGACATGTGGGGAAGGCGGTTTTTGAGCAGATCACGAAAGTAAAAATATAGTATTTCCTTATCCGGGATTTCCTTGTCCTGTGTTCGCCTTTTATGTGTTTTCCTATCCCCTTTCCTTATACCTATTTCTGTTTGAATGAATATATATATATATATATATATATATATATATATATATATATATATATATATATATATATATATATATATATATATATATATATATATATATATATATATATATATATATATATATATATATATATATATATATATATATATATAAACTTGGAAAAGACGCTCTCCGGCGACGCACAAACACACAAACACTAACACAAAAAACACTACACACATAGAAACATAAAAGAAGGACACTTACATTGGATATTTACGTTTCGACGGCACGATCTTCGGCACGGCACGTTTCTGATGACGACGGCCGTGCCGTCGAAACGTAAATATCCAATGTAAGTGTCCTTCTTTTATGTTTCTATGTGTGTAGTGTTTTATATATATATATATATATATATATATATATATATATATATATATTTATGGTAATCTACCGGTTAAGGTAGGTTTTTGGATGGACACAACTATCAAATAAACATTTTGTGACTCCCTACCTAGCAAACTAATCTATATCAGGTCCCTCTTCATCTCGGTGTACTTCATCCCATCCAACATCCCTATCCTGTTCCTACCCTTACCTCGCTTGCCCAACATTCTCCCCTCTAATATATATATATATATACATAAAAGAGTCACTTTCTTGAAAAACCCACGAACGTGCACAATAATGTAAATTGACTAACTAGTCGACACAAACACAGAAACTAAAACATATTAAAGAGGGACTCACTGGTTCTCGAATTTTTTTCTCGGTGGTTTCGGTACATATATATATGAATCTATGTATATATAACAAAACACAATCAAGCAACCTACTCTACATTAAGTCCTTATTCATCTCGGTGTGCTTCTTTCCTCCCTTCATCCCGTCCAACATCCCTATCCTGTTCCTACCCTTACCTCGCTTGCCCAACATTCTCCCCTCTATTACCTTCTTCAACATTCCACTACCGCTCAACACGCCTTTCCTCCATTTTTCCTGCCTTCTTAGTATTTCTCCCAACAAACCTCTCTCCTCGCCCACCATCCCCAGTACTTCCTCATTTGTTTTCCTTTCGGTCCATTTCACCTTCTCCATTCTTCTCCACACCCAGATTTCAAAAGCCTCCAATCTACGTATATCCTCTTGCTTCAGTGACCACGTTTCCGCGCCGTACATAGGTACATATACACAGTAACAATCATTTCTACTAAGTATACATATTATTAAGTTACTGAAATTGAAATGAAGAAATTTATTATATTGACAACACAAGGGGAGTACTGAGAAATATAGATGCAGAAAACTATTTATCTTATTATTTGCTTCTCATCTGATGCCTTTACGAATGTAACGCGCCGTACTTAGCTACGCTCCATATCAAAGTTTTTACGAGCCTTTTCTTAACCTCTCTACACAACGTCCCCATAATCAACACCCTCCTCCTTGTGAGCACCTCTTTACCTAGCCCACTTTTTCTCCTTATGTCCCGACTACTTTGACCATGTTGGTCCAAAACACTTCCGAGATACGTAAGCTGTTCTACCTGCTCAATTTTTTCTCATCCTATGTTAATGTTTAGCTTAGCCTCTTTCTTTCTGGAAAATCGCATAACTGTTGTTTTATAATCATATTGATTCCCATCTATTGCACTGAATTTCCAATTCACTCTGCAATGCTTGCAACCCCTTGGCTGACTGAGCAACTAATGCTTGTTCATCAGTAAACCTAACTAATTTTACGAATTCCCCGCAGACTTTCATTCCTACCTCCAGTTTTCCTCATGCCTCTTTCATTATTTCCTCCACATATACATTGAACAGAACCGGTGATAATGGGCAACCCTGCCTTACACCTCTTCCTAACACTGCCCATCCGGACTCTCCGTTCCCCACTCGCACCTGAGCAGTCTGAGACAGGTTGCGGATTAACCTCATATCCCTCCAATCTATTACTACTTTCTGCAACATACCCATTACTTTTTCCCAATTAACTCTATCAAACGCCTTTTCGAAATCTACAAAACAGGCAAATACGTCCTGGTTGCATTCTATATTCCTCTCAATTAGTGATCCCATTACTGCAATGGCATCACGCGTACCTCTTCCCTTCCTAAACCCAAACTGATCATCTCCTAAGTAATCATTTGCTCTACTTTCTATCCTTTTGTTAATGATCCTGAGAACAACTTTAGCTGCCTGGGATACCAAACTTATTGTTCTGTAATCCTCACATTACGTAGCCTTTACCTTTTTAGGAACTAACACTGATCTCACAAAATCTTCCGGCCAGATTCCTTCCATATATGTATAAAATCATAGACACAGTAATCAACCCGAAGGTCGGTTTAGTAGGTGATGGTAGAGCTCACCCATGTACTAAGCCCGACGGCGTGTGAATATTCACACATCAGGGTAGTTCCAGGTAGCCAGTTCCTTTCCCTGTGCCGGTTATGGTTTCCCAGGAAGACCAGGTACCCGAAAAATCAACTAGCTTGGGTCGAGCTGCAGGCGCCCAGAGGGCCTTGGCCGGCAATCGAACCCGGGACCTTCCGGTCAGTAGTTCAACGCTCTACCCACTGGACCACCGCGACCCACCCATATATAAGTATATATATATATATATATTTTAGGCCAAAACCGGGTCTGAACTGTTATTACAACATAACATAAAGTGCAAGGTGCGACAAATTCTTCAGAGCATGAAACATTCGCCCAGGCGGAGATTAGGCACCCATCTACCTCTGGCGGTGTAAATGACTTCAGCTGTCGGTAAACTCCCTCAAAGAAGTTCGTTTACAAAGCTTCATTACTGTTGCTACGAAAAAATGGTGGTTATTTAATGATTTATCGTATACAAACGAAGTTTATTTAAATATATACCATCACAATTTCCAATCGCTCGGCTCACAACTTGAATTCTCAGCTGACGGCAGAAGGCATTCTCACAACAAGGAAAACTAACTAAATATTTTGAAAAAATTTTTATGCCAACATTAATTAATCTCAAGAAACTGTAATAGTAACTTTAACGGAGTCACCCTAAGAGTGACTTTTGTGATTTATAGCTATATGTTATCTTCCCTGTCATTATTTGACCCAAACATTTTAAAGTTACCAGTTTTGGAAATTCCATTTCATTCATACTGTTAGTGCAAACTCAAGTAATTCGTAGTTTGTGATTTTTTGAAAGAGGAACGAGAAAATGATATAGTTCAACTAAGCACACCATCGCTTTACGTATGAATTTATGTCTAGAGATATTGATCTCAGCTTTATCCGATACCTTGTCTGTAATAAAAATGTTTAAAAGAGTGAACTCGTCAGTATTTTACTGAATATTTACTTAGATGAAAAAGATAAATATAGAAAAAGAAAAAAAGATATTTTCTCAAAGCAATAGTTACCCGTATTAATTGTCTTACTAAGGTTCTGTGGGATTCTATAATAACGTTTCACAAATTTCAGTTTTCAATTGCAATCCTTGGAAAGATTCTCCATAGGGAATCGAAAGTACCTAGAAGTGCCGAAACTCTTATTGCGCTTCTGAGTTCAACTGAAGTTCAACAGAACTATGGGCAAACTCTAATTAATGGTCATTTCAAGCTGTCCAAAATATTTATTCAATATATCTTAGCTCGTAAAAAATACAGCTATAAAATTTACGTCTATGAAGACAACATGACAAAACCTAATATATGCGCCTATTATCCTGGCATAATCTTATGTTTACCGTGTAGCTAACGTATTTACAAAGTCGAATCCGAATTTACCAGAGACGTTCATTAGAATTAATATAAAATGGAACTGTATTTACAAAATTGCTTGGTAATCGTCAAAATGACTAAGATATATGTATTTGTCACTGACTATGCCTCACGTTTTGTTTCCTTGTGCTGGTTCAAAAGTTAGGGATCACATTTCCTCATCCGATGTTTCATTGCATCCTTAAGTGTTTAGCATTTCTCTTGAAAGGCAGGCACAGCGACAACGAGAATATATTAGGCTTTCAATTCATTATTCTACCAACATACATCTACAACCTCCGACGCACAGGGGAATAGTTTACAAGTTATACAAACGTGAAAATTCACGTCCATCACCAATTAAAGCCCTGCCCTTGCATTTGAATCGAATCCCCTGCTCAAAGGGAGTAATGCCTGTTGTTAATAAGCATTCAAGACTGAAACTCTGATCAAACGCGGCCGCGAGATCTGTTAATTAACTCAAACGACTCGGTGCTGACGGACTCGAACAGGAAATTCGAATGAATGGCGAGTAATTGTTTCCGACAAACATCCTGCAAATGCGTCTTCCATGTGGTATCGAAGGGCTCGTATTCCATCTGTCGAGCGTCGATCTCACCCGCAACAGGCAACTCCATTCGCCCTCTCACTAACGATGAAAGCAAACCTTTCTCGTTGCCTCTGTGAGACGGGAGGAGAGAAGTTATAGCACACGGGGTGGGGGGGTTCGCCCATATGAAAGAGAGCGGGACAATAGCGGGGAGGGACGGGGGAAGACGCGGAAGGCGACGACGGGAGATTCGCCAAGAGGTGGTGGGAATGAGCTTGCATTAAAAAAATAATATCTGTCCAATCAGGGGACGGGATATGAATTTTTGAGTCCTCTGACACCCCAAAGTGGAGGGGAGAGAATACGCGAACGGCAAGTTAATCTTGTACGAATCTTCGTTCCGTCGAGGCACTACCGGCAAATGAAGGGTTTTGTGTAAGACCTGAAAAATCGATTCGAATGGCTAATTATTTCGGGGGATTAAAATGGCCATTGTAACCACGTTCTATAGGGTGAGTCCACTATCAATACTCCAACTTAAGTTAAAAATTAAAATCGTGTTCAGTATTCCATTAACTATGCTGTAACGATAATTTCAGTTGTACTTACAACTTGGATCTTTGTAATTATATATTTAATCCGCTATTATTAAAGCAGTCATTTTGACTTAAAGTAGTTCCTGAAATATCTCATTTTAATCTAATGCATAAAGTTTTATTAGTACCAGTGGACTTTTTTCTATGTAGTATGATGATTTATGAGGTGATTCATAGGCCACTAATTGATTAAAGTGTAAAAGTTTTAAGGCTATTGGGTTCACTGAAAACGTTATTCGCCCGAGCCATTTTAATGATCTCTCAACGGTCGGCAATATAATTCACTCATCCAACAGTGTGAAGGCCCCGGGTGCATACTTATTTCTGCACCTAATGGGAGTCCTGCCAATAGTTCAGACGTCTTCCTCAAATGTGATTTATACATGACATTCACTTTGTGAAATGGTCCATTAGCTGCTGAAATACAAATACCGATATTATTACTGCTGCTACATCTACTGGAAGACTATATAGCATTTAGCGGTTTCATCACCCTCCTATCCTAGTATTACATGTAAATAATTGTTTATTTTACCAATTTATGCACCAAAAAGGATTGAGATGGAGAAATATTAGATCGTTTCTAATCGTTAGGTGACCCAGCGATTTCTTGATGGTCTGTAGCAGGAAATTCACCGGAAAGTACATGTAAATAAATGACGAAAGTATTCTTTTAAGGTACTGGCTATCAATCAGATAAGTTACGCTCAGGAAAACAAAACCGGATACCAGAAAGAACATGCTTACTGCGTATAAATACCAAATGAAATAAAATGAGACCCTGTATAAAAATAATCTATCCTCATGTTACTGAAGACAAAGAGTTAACGAACTGCATCGGGTCTCAACAAGTATGTAGGTTGTTGTGGACTTCATAAAGCTGATTAAATATTAATTTTCAACCGCCACAGTTATCAATCCGACGGTCGGCTTGATAGGTGAGGGTTGAGCTCACCTAGTACTAAGCTAAGTGGTGTGTGGAATCGCACATTTGAGTAGAAGGGGCAGCTCTTTTCCTTGCGCAACTTATAGTTCCCCACGAAGATCCCGTACCCGACAAAATCACACAGTTTGGGTGAAGCTGAGGATGCCCTGAGGCACGTCATCCTGAATCGAATCCGGGCCCTCCGATCAGTAGGCCATAAATCAATTTTAATCATAATGCACTATTTTAATATAAAACAGAGCTTGAACGTCCGAGATCGCGATACCTTAAAATAGCGATACCCTGAGACAGCGATATTTCACATTATTGTATGTGTACCCTTGCAATTTATGGTTTAATTATTTTGGTGGATAACACAGGCCTACAAATTTTTTTTTGGTGCCGGGAATCTTTGTGATGATTTTAACTATATTTGTAGAGCTGAATCCAAGTATGAAATCCGTTTTTATTTAACAGCTCTACTTTTTTAGATATGGCACATCTTACGATTAGTTGTTTTAATATTTGATATATTCCGGAAAATAATTTTCAAAGTTAAATAAATCTATAAGTATACTAATTTATAACCACTCTGCGGTGTTCCTTTTATTTTCAATAAACTGTCAATAAGTTTTATGTATATTTCTATGTTGTAGGCCAATGAGATAATTATTAATATAATATTCCCATATCATCATGTAGAAGATTTTTTTACGTAAGTAACAACATATCTATATCTTGAAAACTATAGTTGATAGGAAAAAACTAGTGTTATAATTGGATTCAGCACCCCAATTGTTCTTTAAATCAACATTAAAAGCTCCGGCACCAAAAACACTGTTGGCCTGTGTAATTTATGTAGTGATTGATCTAAGAAGCAGAGACTATTGAAAGGAAAGTTTTTTCAAGTTGTTCTTATTTTAAGTGAGCCATTATTGGGCTGACTTCACTCACTTAGCCGCATGTGTGACGAGGGATTGAAACATTGATTTGAACCATAAACCGGTTCGCCATTTAAGTTCCCCGTGTGACTGACGGCCTTCACCTAAGGTGTTCCTCCCAGGATGAAAGTTGAAAAATTCTATCACCTTCAGGAATGGAACCAGAAATGGCATTGCGCCAGCGGTAACTCCATTCCGACCCCCGCAAATAGTTTCACGGGGAGGGTCGCTGCGCCAAGAATGACCTCCCGTACCGAGTAGAAGTGTGTACTTCCAGGTCAGATGCGATTAAGAATTGGCCATAGTATCGCACGGAAGAGAATATTTCTAAGTTGTTGCTGTGATACACTTTTTAGCACATCTAGATTATTAGGGGAACTGCTAGTGGTAGTAAAAGACTGGGAATCACTCTGCTACCGACAGTTAAATTACAGGTTGAATCTCTCATATAAATTGGAATCGGGCTTATTTTGTGACGATGTTAAAACGCATGATTAGCTACCTCTCCATACTACCAATGAAAAAGTAATTTAAATAATAATTGACAGATCAACCATTGAACCCAAATGTTTAAAATATCAACTTTCCTATGAACCATTAGGGAAGAGAATATCTGAAAACAACGCTGCTAAGAATTTTTAAAAAATTTAATGTAGCCTAGTGTTTGTAATCATTATTTTATCTAACCCTTAATTTATTGATCTCCATACTTGGGGGCTCATCTTGCACGCTTAGACGAATGCGATCATTTACATTTAGATACCGGAATGCATGTACATTGTTCTAAAAGTTATATCCATCATTTGAGTTATTTCACTTCTCCATTAGTAACTAAAATTTAATATTGATGGCATACGCTCTAGCAGTGGTCTTTTGCAAGGCAGGGCGTGGAAATCGCTTGGCCCCGACGCCGGAGGGACTCCCCTTCCGTGAGAAAACGGAATAAGACTAGAAGGGTTGATGGTTGTGGGAGGGGAGGTGAGGAGGGCAATACAACATGGACTCGAGCCCAGGCCTAGGACCTCCGGCACCCACCGCTTGGACTAATTACCCCGCCGCCGCCCCAAAGGGAGCGTTCCTTTCAGGAACTAACAGCGGGGGGGCACCCATGCACTCAATGCGCGGCGGTAATTTGTTATGTGCCATAACGTCCCCTCATCCGCTCATAATAGAATGTTTTTCTTAGCATCTTTTGTTTGAACGCTGAGAGTAAGCACACACTAAAGGTTTTTTACGTCATTAAAGGGCTTCTCTAAATTGCTTGCCATAGGCGAGAGTAAAAAAACGAATGAAACGCATGTGATTATGAGGAGAATGTAATAAGCAGTATCTTTTGAACCAAGCACAAAAAAAGCTGTTTTTCAATGAGATATTGTTTTCAAACCGAGCGCTACCCCAAGACCACAGGCGTTATCACCCAACAAAAGGTTTGTGCAATCCATTACAAACGAGATATGGTTGGAGGATGATGGAAAAGCTGCGAAATAATGAATTGCAGGGTTGTGAAAAAGTCTAAACCATAAAATACATTTCCACGGCTCTCTATCGGCAAAAAAGTAATACGGCTGGAAAGATATGTACAGGAGTAGGCGTATAATTGTGCGCTTATGAGCTAAGCGCAATGGTATTTCCAACTTGAAGCATTCCGTCTGTTTATGGTAGAACACTCTGCCACGGCCATGTTTTCCAGGTGTGGTTTTTGGGAATCCAGAAAGAGTACAAATGGAGGAGATATAATGGAGAAGTTATTCGAATGAAACAGAGAGCAATACGAATTATCTCCTTGTAGTTATATAAAGTTTTCCGATGTATTTCCAATCAATATTTATCTTTGACATTTTTGAAATTGTTAAAATGAATAAACAAGGTCACCAAAAATAGTTATTAAGTAAAACGACATTCTTCAAATAACAATAAGAACAAGCTAATGGCAGGACGCCCTTCACCGTCTCGAACTTTCAGGAGATTGATTATTATATTGGTGTATTTACTCATTCAAAAGAAAAGCAACTTTATAATTATCATAGCTGTAGAATTATGAAAATAATTGCATCGAACAATATAATATATTGGGATTCAACGTAGAAGAAGATGTATTTCACTCGTCGAGCTTTTGCTGCTAAAATTTAAAGAGACTGAGATAGAGGCCGTACAGCGGAGACGGTCTTCAAGGCAGATAAAAGACATCAGGAATTTCAATGTTCCAAAATGCTTAAATGATTTAGTGATGTTTCAGTAATTTGAAAATCATTTTGGAAATAAAAAAGTGACTTTGAAAACTTTCTACCATGACATTCACCTTTGGATGAATTAAAATTTTCATAATCGGGAAAAACTAATTACCACTTAGACGGTAAAGGGAAAGGTTTTCCTTAATTTAACAAACACTTTTTTAGTAGAGTTAGATATGCTTAGATATTAGGTAGTACGTATGTATTTCGGCAGAGGACTAAAAGAAAAATTATAATTTTAATATTATTTTAGTTTGCTTCAAATTTTGATTAAGCATCATTTTTATCGGAATATTTACAACATCGAACATCTAGCTGAAGGACGATTTTGGTTTAAGTGGTCCTGCCTTTTGTTCCGATTCTAAGCCGAAGTATTCTCATTGCGAGTGGGCAAGTTCATAGGATATTACTTTTTAAGATAAAAATCCAGCCTTTTCTTTTCCATCTAAACGCAAAGCCAAGAATCGATTACCTCGGTCAAAAGTACGTGATAATGCGAAATGATGACCAGTCTGTGAGTCACCAACGGTGAGAACCGGATGCGTTCTGCTTTCTGCCTGCACGCCATCTTGCCTTTTAGTCGATCATTCCTTCCCACAATTCCAATCCTACCCATAAATCGGTCTACTTCCCATTTTCCCGAGAATATTTTCCGACGTTTCTCATATTGAATCCCCACAGTCCTCCTCTCACACCACCCATTCCTATTACTCGCACAAATATGACATCTAAAAGTGGTATTCAAAAAAACTCTTTAGGAAGGTGAGCTAAAGGTGCTCTTCTGTGAAATTCAATATCCATATACTCCTTCTCTAACTTATTACCAGCTAAAACAATAATAAAGGAACGCCGTACTTTTTTTCCTAGTGAACTCTCAATCACCGAAACATCGGTCATCATGGAACCCCTGACCCGGTTTGAAGACCCGAGAAAACTTCACCAAACTCTCTATCGCATTAATAGTTGCACCTATCACTGAACAAGGTGGACTATTGAGGCTAAATAAACTAATCAAATATCCAAACATCCTTGTCAATAAAGTTAATGGGGGATATTTAAGACCCACTGAAGCAAGGATTAAGAGTTCTTATGATAGAATTAATGGTCATTCTTTTAATAGTCTCCCACTAAATAAGTGACGGATTTTTGTAATCTAAAATCACAAAATTTGACTAATGACATTGGAGGACCATATATGAGTAGTATATTCTGCAAAATATCTCCAGAAACTAACAGCTGTTTCGGCCAAAAACATGTTCATAAGCTGATTATATGCAAGACAAATAGTAGTTTACGATTATTGTGGTACGTGAATTAAACCCAAGGGTGGAAACACATTGATGTCCCAAATTAGTCTTTCAATCTCCGGTAGTTTTGTGCATTTGCCTTTGTCCTGTATAGGTGCATTTTTCTATATGAAATTTAAGAAATAAAGTATGCGTGAACGAAGTCCTTCAGGCGAAATTAGGACCATACGGCCCATTTCCTGGCCCAATATTTACGCAAGCGCTTGATGTTCGTACGCTGAAAAAACGTCCTACCATTAATTCACCTATAATTTTTTTGATAAGCCGCATAAAATTTCGCCAAGGAAGTGCTCATCCAAATCCTTTCCGCTATGTGATGCGTAAAGTATTTGCGGATTTCTTTTGAAGCTTGCAGAGTGGTCGAATATTTCGGAAAAAGGTGTGAAATCGGTGTTGATTCCGTTAAAAGAATCGGCTGCGGAGGTGACCACTGAGGAAGTGGTACCCCGTCTCCCTCTCCCCCTCCCCACTCCACACGCACACACTCAAGAGGAATGAATGAGACGGAAAGGGAGAGGTGTGAGGCACCCTCCGCTCATTCTTTCTCCCGATGGGAAGTCGCAGTTCTCCAACAAAACGGTAAAATAATAAAGGCAGCATCCATTCTTAAAAGTGGGAGTGGACCGAAGTGTAGGAATGCGATTGTTCTTGCATGAAAGAGAATGCGAAGGAATTTTGCGAGATATGCTGACCGGGTCCGAAAAGCTCTTCACAGGAGGTGATTGTCCGTCTGCAACCAGAAGAGTTTTAGAGTTCTCTCGAAAATTGTCTATATTATTATATAATATATATTATAATCTATAAGTCTAAAAAATTATATATATATATATATATATATATATAGAGAGAGAGAGCGTTGTACTACTGACCGGAGGGTCCCGGGTTCGATTCCCGGGCAAGGCACTTTGGGCACCTGCAGCTCCACTCAAGCTAGTTGATTTTTCGGGTACCAGATCTTCCTGGGAAACCATAACCGGTACAGGGAAAGGAACTGACCCCCCTACCCTGATGTGTGAATATTCACACGCCGTCGGGCTTGGTACACGGGTGAGCTCTACCATCACCTACTAAACCGACCTTCGGGTTGATTACTATGTTTATGGTTGGATTATGTGTATATGTTACATTATGTGTGATTGTTATATATATTATTATTATTATTATTAGGTAATCTACCGTTCAAGAAATAATGGATGACGGTAAAGAACTGAGTACAGTCGAAGAAAAATGGGAATGTATCAAGCAAGGGATATCGGAATCAGCAAAAGACACTATAAGAACCATTAACGGGAAAAGAATACGGAAACCATGGGTCACGGATGAGATGATTGCAAAGATGGATGAGATAAGAAGATGGAAGAATGTAAAACAGAGTTAGGCAAAATGAAGTACAAAGAGTTAAACAACAAATTGAGAAGGGCCACAAATAAAGCAAAAGAAGAATGGTGGAAAACGCAATGCGAGGATATGGAAAGTTTACAGAAGAAGGGTGAAATTGGTGCTCTATACAGCAAGGTTAAGTTATTATCGGGAAGTAAGAAGGGAAGATCTGTGCTAACAGTTAAAGATAAGTGGGGTAAGATAATAGTTGAACCAGGAAAAATCCAAGAGAGATGGAAGGAATATATAGAAACACTGTATGGTAAAGAACTTAGGCCGACAAGGTTAGACATAGAAAAGGAACATGACGTAGAAGAAGATAGCTTAGGTCCAGGCATTCTCGACGATGAAATAGAAAGGGCATTAAAGGAGATGAAAGCAAATAAGGCCGTGTGGGTGGACAACATCCCTGTAGAACTGTTGAAATGTTTAGGAAAATGCGGGAAGAAAGCCCTATATGGACTGATTCGTAGTATCTATGAAGAAGAAATCTGGCCGGAAGATTTTGTGAGATCGGTGTTAGTTGATATTCCAAAAAAGGCAAAGGCTATATCATGTGAGGATTACAGAACAATAAGTTTGAAACCCCACGCAGCTAAAGTTATTCTCAGGATCATCAACAAAAGGATAGAGAGTAGGGCAAATGATTACTTAGGGGATGATCAGTTTGGGTTTAGGAAGGGAAGAGGTACGCGTGATGCCATTGCAGTAATGAGATCACTAATCGAGAGGAATATAGAATACAACCAGGACGTTTTTGCCTGTTTTGTAGATTTCGAAAAAGCGTTTGATAGAGTGAATTGGGAAAAATTGATGCGTGTATTGCAGAAAATAGGAATGGATTGGAGGGACAGGAGACTGATCCGCAACCTGTACATGTCTCAGACTGCTCAGGTGCGAGTAGGGAATGGAGAGTCCGGATGGGCTGTTTTAGGAAGAGGGGTAAGGCACGGTTGCCCATTGTCACCGGTGCTGTTCAACGTATATGTAGAGGAAATGATTAAAGAGGCATGGGAAGAACTGGAGGTAGGAATGAAAGTCGGAGGGGAATTCGTAAAATCGGTTAGGTTTGCTGATGATTAAGCATTAGTTGCTCAGTCAGCCAAGGGGTTGCAAGCATTGCTGAGTGAATAGGAGGTTCAGTGCGATAAATATGGGATGAGAATCAATATTAATAAAACAAAGGTTATGCGATTTTCCAGAAAGAAAAAGGCTAAGCTAAATATTAAAATAGGCGGGGAAAAAATAGAGCAGGTAGAACAGTTTACATATCTCGGAAGTGTTTTGGACCAATACGGTCAAAGTGGTAAGGACGTAAGGAGAAGAATTGCGCTAGGCAAGGAGGCTTTCTCAAGGAGGAGGGAGTTGATGACGGGGACGTTGAGTAGGGATGTTAAGACAAGACTCGTAAAAACTCTGATATGGAGCGTAGCTATGTACGGCGCGGAAACGTGGTCACTGAAGCAGGAGGATAGACGTAGATTGGAGGCTTTTGAAATGTGGGTGTGGAGAAGAATGGAGAAGGTGAAATGGACCGAAAGGAAAACAAATGAGGAAGTACTAGAAATGGTGGGGGAGGAGAGGGGTTTGTTGAGAGAAATCCTATGGAGGCAGGAAAAATGGATGAAAGGCGTATTGAGCGGTAGTGGAATGTTGAAGAGGGTAATAGAGGGGAGAATGTTGGGCAAGCGGGGTAAGGGCATGAACAGGATAGGGATGTTGGACGGGATGAAGGGAGGAAAGAAGTACACAGAGATGAAGAGGGACCTGATATAGATTAGTTTGCTAGGTGGGGAGTCACAAAATGTTTTTTTGATAGTTGTGTCTATCCAAAAACCTACCTTGAACGGTAGATTACCTAATAATAATAATAATATATATTTATATATATAATTTTCAAGTACAAACATTTTTTTCTTGCGCTGTCTCCGCGGAAAATACCTCATAGACAATAGATATCTATGATAGATCCAGTTGGATCCTCACTCCCGAACTTGAACACGACACGAACATACAAAGTACATGACACACCCAGCACGAGTACAGCGGTAGCTTTGAGACTAGGCCAAAGACCTGCCCCCGGCAGATGGTATAATTAGTAACCGTGCTCCACTCGAAAGGGAAATTCCAAGAGTGTGTTTACTTTGAAAATTTGCGCAAGTCTTTGCGAGGAGCCATTTCCTTTGAGTTTCCTTTGAAGGCCGGTTCCCTCTTCCCTCGGGGAGTTAAGTGCGGGGCATTGAGTTAATTCAGCATCAACACCCGCTAAGTCCGACGACCTAATGGTCTTAAGGTAAGCCATGGCCAGCCTAATGCTCTTCTACCCCTAGGGGGTGTCGAGAAATGGCTCGCCTGGTGAACAGCGCTTTTACAGTTCCTTTAAATGTATGTCTTCTTTTAAACGATACCTAAATCTCTTGTTGAGATGTCTGATATCGTGTCTCCACTCATGCTTAGAGCAGGGTCGGGGATCACTTCTCAGCTTTACACCGTGATCTCTTTATGCCTCGCATTATTGTCTCTAAAACCTTTTTGAATTAGGTGCTACTAACACAAGGTTAGTCTGTTATTTATTTTACTATTATCGACTAAATTATAAATAATGTCAGCCAATAAAATAGTCTGGCCTAATTAATGGCAATTAACATGCATAAATAAAATTACATTCAAACATTATATTATAATAAAGAGTAGTCCATTGGGTTAAGATAGGTTTTTAATGGGCTCACACAATATCCACTATTGTACTTCAAAGCCTAGACTAAGACGTAATAATGTATCCAAAATCACCATAATGAATTATGTATTACGATAACTCGTTCTTTAGCCCTGTGTACTTTCATTCTCCAATAATTCCATCCCAAATTTTCTTTTTTATCATTCCTCTACTTCGCTCTCTCTACATTCTCCCCTTAAATACCATCTGCAACATATCAAGGCTAACAGTCTCTCCTGCATCCACCTTCTTCTGATGAAAGCAGAACGAATAACATTCTCGAAGAAAATCTTCAAGCAACCTTCTCTTCACCCTACTATGTCTAGTACTTTTTTTTATGTATTGTGCCTGATGATGGTTCTGTGAACCAAAACGCGTTGTACGTTTCTAAAAAAATTGTGGATAAGTGCAAATTTGTTTTCTCATAGTAATTCTCTGTTTTTTTGCTTTTATGTCTATTTTACTCATTTCGTTATCCAATTCCGCAACTCAAAATCCTCCTATCTACCCTTATTGTCTTGCCTCAACAACCAAGTTTCCAAGGCATGCGAAACTAGGCTCCTTATTAAAGTGTTAATTGATCCCTTCTTTGAATATTTACTTAATCCGATCGTCATTGACTCCCGCCTCATCGTGAAAGCTTCTGTATCAAACGCAATCCTCCTTTTAATGCACTCCACATATTGCACACTTTCATCTTAAATGCTTACTAAAGAGCCAAAATTACCTGTTCTAGTTTGTCCTCCAACTTTAATTACTATCTAGTCTTCCTATTTCTTTAGAACTTCATTGCCTGTGTTTTTTATGACTAATTCTCATCCAACACTAATGTGTACAATGGACTTAGCATCAAGGCAACTCTTTGACAGACTGGTTAACAAAAGCTTGATCAACCTCAAATCTGACTGATATGACAAGTTTCCCACCAATCTTCACTCCTGTCTTCAGGCTTCCCTTGCTTCAATTTCCATCCCTTGCAAACACACACATTATATATATATATATATATATATATATATATATATATATATATATATATTTCTATAAATGTATAAATATCTATATATTTATACATTCAAGTACGAAATCCCGCCATACGGCGAACAAATGTGTGAATGAATATAAATATACATATATATAAATACATATATACGTGTGTGTGTGTGTATATTCCTATCCCTTTTCCTTTTATCTATTTCCATGTGAATGAATATGTCGGCCATATATCGGGATTTCGAGTTGGAATGTGTGTATATATATATATATATATATATATATATATATATATATATATACATATATATACACACACACGTAAAAATTAGTAACAGTTAAAAGATCTCTCTTTAATATTTCGGTAGTACTCGTACTCTGATGAAGATAGCTGGGACCATCGAAGTATATATATGTATGTATGTATGAAGAACATGAGATAATGGACGTCCCTGTCTTTGATATTGTTTTTAGTGAGTGAAGTGAAATTTCATTATCCTCAAAATGTTCACTCCCAACTCGCTTTGAGCAATTTACCCCTTTTCCCCAACGCCTGATTTAAGGGAATGGTGGAATGCGGATCCGGAAAGGGCGCAAAAACAATCGCCCTGACTCACTGTTGTCACTGAAGGTGGGAGGAAATGAGAGATTTGAACGTCTGTGTGTACTCTCCCTCCTCCACGCCGCCGCGGTGGTGGTCGATGAGGGCCACCGACCCTTCGTCCCCTCCTCACTCCCGGTGCCCGTTGCACGCCCTCGAGAATGACACATCCACATCCGACACTATCGCAGCAATCGCATTCCGGGCTACGCTCATCGCCCTTCACCCCCGACCGCTTTATTCTTTTCCTCCTCCCCATTAATAAATACCTACTCCGCTCCTCAAATTAATTTCTTCCACCCCTCCTGTTTCCCCACCCTAATCTTTGGTCGTACCGCACGCTTAGCCATGAGCTGAGGAGAGTGCGTGCATTTTTCCGACTACATTTCTCCCTCCCTCCCTTCTTCACTCTATCACATAACCTCACCGCTCCCCCATCCAAAAGAGTGCCGCACCGCGGAAATGTAGCAGCGTGGCTGCGGTAATTCGTGCGTCTCTCCCGCCGGAGACCGCGGATGCTACGGTTGAGGAATTGAACGCTACGGTATATATAAAAAGAAGACGGCGACGTTTCCCGCAGAAGATGATTTAAAAAAAACGGTAACGCGACATCCCTTTCCTCAGACCAAACTGCCATCAACTGATGAAGAAACGGAAATGATTGTGAAGGGAACATATCCGTTGCGTCCACCGAGCGGAAGAAAATTCGAGTGTACTGCTATTGGGGTCGCACAATATTATTCGCGACTTTCGTTAACAGTCCTGTCTAATGAATTCGAGAAAAGGGCGTGGCGAGGCTGTTTAACCGTATGAACAATGAGGAGACGTCTGTAAAAGTGCGGTGAGACGCCGTCGGTTCCAAAGAGGCTCTTCGAATTGGTTTCCAAAGTTCTTTGATATCCCCGAACCACTTAGTTCAAGCGTAAGTGATTTTTGTAATAAACATTCATTTTGAGCATTTTATCCATTAAATTTCAGTATAATAATAATTGGATAAAATAATTGGATAAAATTTAAAAAAAGGTTGAAATATAGGCTGCAAGAATATTCAGAAATGTTTGGCGCGAATGAAATTAAACAAATGATGAATAATTTTCCATAACATATTTTATTTTCGTTTTGATGTTTTAATAAGGTTGGGTGCTAAATTAAGAGTTTACCGGTAATGATGTGGGACCCAACCGCTGTCCATAAACGTTTATTCTTTCATAAGGGGTAAGGAACCCTAGATATGAGCTTTTGAATCTTCCGCATGATCCTTATAGTATATTCTCTCGCTTGAAACTTTTCTTGTTTAGTCCTCATAAAATCACATTGAAAACCGCTACACCGATATTGAATCCAATACTCTCAGGCTCTGCTTTTGCAATTTTAAGTTTAATAATTTGTAAAAGAAAGTAAATGTCTCAATACTGTTATGCAATTGAATAGAGCCAGACGTGATGCTGGGGAATGTGAGCATAATAGCTTGTTATATAGCCACAACATTCCGCTATATGATTGGATTATTAACAATCTATTACTTGTTCACAAATTTCAAGAAACTGCGGGAGATGTCGTGACAGTAACTTTTAACGGAGTCATCCGCTAATTGTGCATTGCAATGTAACAATTTCAGAGAGTACAAATCATTCGCATCAAAGCCAATCAAGCCGAATGATTTTTACACTCTAAAATTGTATTTTTTTACAAAATGCTCGTCTTTAATAGGAACTCTTAAGGTCAGGTTCATAGTCTGCTCTGTGTTGTACGTGCTGCGTGCGATGACGCAAACTAGGGTAGTGCATTACGCTGGATATTTAGGTACTGGCTGGGCACTTCAAGGTAAAATTTAACATTGATATAATGTGTCTGAGACGGACAGATAGGTCTCCATTAATGGAGTCTACTTCGAATGTAAGATCCACACTGGATTATTTCCAAGTATTCGGTTGCAATCAACAGATCTTACCACAACAGAATATATAGTTTTTACCCATTAGGAACTTCGAAAGAACAAATAGTAAAACGAATCGTTCAAACTATAAAAAAATACTACCAATGCCAAACCATAGTTATCAATCCGAAGGGTGGTTTGATAGTTGATGGTAGAGCTCCTCCAATATTATTCCCAACGGAGTGCATTATTCACACATTAGGGTGGAGAGGGGTTGTTCCATTCCTTGTGTCGTTCATGATTTACCAGTAAGATCTAATACCAGGAAAATCATGAAGCTTGGGTGAAGCTGAGGGTTCCAGAAGGCGTCACCCGGAATCGAATCCAGGTCCTCCGATTAGTAGACCTCTACCCACTGGAGTACTATATCCCCCATTTTTTTACGAAATGTGAAATTAAACTCAAATCTTAGGTAGGTCCATTTAAATTTATTCAAACTTGGTAGAAGTCATAACGAATTCCTTTTACCTATTCAAAAATCAACAAACTTAACGCCCCAATAATATTATTTAAGGTCTTCGACGGTTTTCTTTCGCAGATATCCCCAAGCTATTTTCCTCCATCGTTGTGACTGGTGAATACGCGACTTGGTAGATTAAAAAATGGAATAGTCCATGAGCTGAGAATTGGGAGGATCAATAGATCTAAGAGAAGATTCAGAGTAAACCGTGCGCCACGGGAAAACTCACCTTTCCCTCCCTCTTAAAGCAAAACTGTGGTTAAGTTTTAACTATGATTCCAATTGATAAAACACTTAATACTCATTTCAAAAACATTTCCTTACTTCTGGCGTTTTATGGGTTTTATTACATCAAGGCTGATACGAGAGAAAGGTAACCATCAGCAAGGTGGAGGTACTTCGGAGAGTGATACCTTTGTAGCTTCGGGTTGCCGACAACGTCTTTCTTAATTTACAGTCAGAATTTTGTGTAGAATTTAAAAAATATCAGTGTTTATTTTTTTTATTTTAAAAGAATTTAAGCTCACAATTAATGATACGGTTGAAAGAAAAACATGTCGTCAGAAATGACCGATACGTTACCAACACAGAATCATTCTATGATTTTTGGGGAGTGAGATCGTTTATCTAAGGGTAGCCGGTTCCGAAGGATCGTAAGGCCGACAATCAATAACTCATTTCCTGCGTTCTATACTTTCTATTCTTAATCTCTCACGTCCTCCGAGCCTCTGAAGATATTTCCACCTAATGCGTTCGGAAACCAACTTGGAAGCCATTAAATTTACAGAGTCGAGTGCAACTTCGTGGAAGTTCTTGATATCTGTAATGAAAAGTAACTTTGCTATTTTCCACCAATTTATTTCACTGCGTCATGACGCGTTCTTAGCTATAGTACAGAATCTGGGTGTGAAAATTAGCCCTAAGTGAACTCTGCTGACTGTTCTTTACTTTAGTGCAACGACAAATGCAAAATATCCGCTTTATATAATGTCATAGGAACCGTCTACCTAATATCAGATGGCAATAGCTGGACAGTTACTTTATTCATTATATATTTACTGGAATAGAAGGTACACATCTATCCAACCATCAAATTTCAACGATTCAAGGGATTCTACCGACTGCGATGAAGATATTTTCCTCGTGTTTTTTTGTGTTACATTCTCAATGCTAGATTGAGTCATAGAAGGTAACAAGCTGTGAAATTTACAGTTAGCGCTTCTGTAGAATTCAATCCACCCAGCAACTTTTGATATGTCGTATGTAGGTAATACACTTAACATTTAGTTAACAGGATATTGTGATAAGTAAGGGAAGTATTATAAAATCAAATCAAATATCCTACCACTCTTTGAGATCTCTCGGTGATATTGGTGCGTAAAATAAGAATGGAAGATATTTTTTATACTCAGTAAATAATTCATAAAAATAATATTTATCCCTACCCAACTTAAATTTAAAACACATTATAATGATAAGCCGATTTAATTCAATTTGTGAAACGTGCATCATACATTCAGTCATTTAATTAATTCTGGATTTAGTTTTAGTATCTTTGTCGAGCGGCGGATACTTTCTTGTAAAAGGAAGCAGATTTAAAATTTTAAATATCAAATTCTATCTGAAACGTAACCACTTCCTGATCCCGAGGGAATTCTTTCGGCTCCTTGAACAATATCGTCGCCAGCTCCATCACCACAAAGGAAAACATTTTTTTTCCAACTATCTTCATTCTGCCAAAGTGGGAGTATCAAGAAGGAAAAAAAGAAAAAAACACGGAAAACGAACTGGCTGAATAAAATATTCTCCCCGTCCATTTCAAACGAAGAGAACGCAATGGGCGTGAACGAATATCAAAAATGTTGCGGAGACTCGGAAAAAAAAAAAAAATATATATATATATATATATATATATATATATATACATCTCCACCTAACTGAGTTCCGAGTGCAATGAAATGTCAAGCACCTTTCCCAAGCGTTATATCGAGGAACTGGAGAAAGGGGTAGGGACGCAGAAAAAGATGGGATGGAGAGAGGGAAAGAAATAGACGCGAAGGAATTCCAAGGAAAGAGAAGTTCTTAGAGAAAACAGGGCAGACCGACTACGCGTGAGAAATGTGAGGGGAGAATGAAAGGTGAAGTTAATTCGAAAAGCCAATCGGTGAGTGGTGAATCGCGAAAAGAAGAATGAAAGCTTTTTAATTCGATATTTTCAAAAATAAATCACTGTTCGCAAGTTTTGCTCGTACCGCTCGTACAAATAACGTTCTACTCTATTTGTGCGCATTTCATTTTAAGAAATACGGGAGGGAGAGGTAAGAGGAGATTAAAGGGACAGGGGAAGGTATGCTTGAAGCGATAAAGATGGAAGGTGTCCACAAGAGAGAGGAGCATGGTAATGCAAAAATCTGAGTGGATGGAAGACGCTCCGCAGAAATTCGAATGGGAGAGGGGAAATGAGGAGTACTCGATTTTTATTTTTTCATGTCCATCATCGAGTGCTGACTTCATTTCTCACCTTGAAATCTCAATTTCGATTGAAACCACAACGTCATTTCCCAGATACGGATTCGTTCATGAGAGCCGTTGTTCGACCGGTGGTCAAACCCGGTCGTGGATGGAATGAAAATAATGAAATAAGATTTCAAGATTTGAATGAACGTTTGGAAATCTGCGAAGGATACCAAGGTCATATCATTTCACTGCACTTTTTTACAGCGTTAAGCATTCACATCTCGAATTCTGACTGTGGTAAAGAAGTCCCAGGTCGATATAAATATAGATAAAATAGCTGTTATGAACACTTCTCGGAAGAGAAACGAACATGAATAAAATGAAATAGAATATCATGTAAAGATATTTTGCATTATGGCCATGTCTGTCATAGAAAATGGGAGAATATTTAATAAAAAATTATTGAAAATCAAAATTATCGTGCAAAAAATCACCTACAACACTAAAGGAATATATTATTACATTGCATGAGAAAAACATATATTAAACATAAAAGTATGAGCTTTGAAAAAGGTGGAGTCTTTGATTACTAATGTTAGATGCTGAATCGTAAAAGACAAGAAAATAGACTGATTTTTCTCACAGGAAAGCCAAGGGGAAAATGTGTAGGCCAAATATAGAATGTTGCCAGACAGAGTAGCCAACAGACCGTAAGATAATAAGCATTGAATGGGAAAGAAAAAAGGGCTGCAATAAACCTGTCTTCGGATTAGCGGCCGAATGAATGAATTGAATCGATTGAACATGACTTTAAATCACGTTCTTCGCCTCATGTGATGATATTAATGAAGCTGAGGTGTCTTACGAGGTTTACGGGGTTGTGCACCATTTTATGGATTTCCAAACTCCATCCCTGGCATTGAAAAGAGCTTTGTCCAGACTTAAAGCATAGGATTGTCTCTAAACATAGCTGCTAATTCTTACCCATGTTATATAACAAGTGAACTGGTTTACAATTTTAATTTCCACCAGCCAATTATTTGCCGCAAATCAGTAGTAAAAAAATTCAATTATGATCAAGAAAAAGTCATGATATCGATCTAACGAGAAATTTGCGAGTGAAGGAACAAATATTTTCATGTTTTTGTCTTTAAATATATTGTCCTCGAGATAAGGACAATTTTTCGGGAGAAGAAGAAAGAAAATTATTAAAAGTGTCCTTTTCTTACCAGGTAATTGCAGACTTAACACACTGCAAATAAAATTTAAATAATTAGTAAATGAAATATTTCTCTGGTGTTCAGGATTAATGTATCAATCTTTAGATGGTTAAGGTGTGCAAAAGCATTGAAAGGCGATTGACCAACAAGTATTGAAGAAATCGATCTGAAACGAGCCTGGAAATACGAACTGTGGTGCTCAGAAGTATAAATTTAAAAAATGTACATATTATTTTATGTTTTCACGTCTAACAAGATCCGAAAACTAAGTTCATTTAACCAGATAGCTAATATTCAAAATTTAAATGCATGTTGGTAATAAATACTACCAATCAAGCCGGGATTTGAAACCTAACAACACCGGATCTTCAGGCGGCTTCCATTTATGTCGAGATGCCTGAATCAAATCCAATTAAAATCGCTTATGGAAGTCATTTCAGCTCGGCAAGATAAGCCTCACCGATAGAAACCACTCTCGACACCGAAATCATCTCCACAAAATTTGAGTACGGCTGAGACCCTCGGTGAAGAGATGGGGTGGGAGGCACGGGGGACGACGGACGACGAGCTAGAGGAGCGCGCGTGAGAGAGAGAGGTAAAGGGTATGGAGGGAGGGAAGAGGGCGAAGTGGGAAGGACGGGCGATGGCCTGGGATTGCGGGGAGAGAGGATGGGTTGGGAGGGGCGCGGGTGGCGGGGAGGGGGGTGGGATCGGATGAAGGCCGCTCAGGAGGGACGGGCAGAGAGCGAGCGGTGAGAGAGGTACGGGGTGTAAAAATTGTCTCACACGGAAGTGTTTCACGCATGGACGACCCCGAAGAGGAGTTTCTTCTGCCGGCGCTTCGAGAGCGAATTCGTGTGGGAGGAGAAGAAAGGGGGGATTGAGGTGGAGGGGGCGAACGAGTTGAAGTGAAGAGGCAAAGATGGGAAAGGGGAAAGGGGGGAAGGAGGTGAATAGTTTGTACACGGCAGGGTCGAGCCGTTTTATTCGTCCGACGGACATTGGTTCCCGTTTTTATCCCCAGATGGACCTCCCCTTCTTTCCCCCCCTCTCTCCCTCCCATTCTCGCGGTGCCGGAGCCATAAATTCCCTGGAGGACGATAAACGCACGCAATTCATCCTTTACGGAGCAAAAGTACCATCTCCCGTCGCCTAGAATATTTTGTACCGGGATTTCCCCCTCTCACCCCATGATCCTTCCTTTCTGTCTCCTCCCCTTAACAGCCACCCCTTTCGACCCCAGGAGTGAGCGAAGTATAACATCGCCACTGTCGCTCCCGTGTATAAGAATCTTGGTGGAGATCGAAAGTGTTCGGCAACTCCGTCCATGACCTTCAATCGAACGGCTGATGTGATTTACATTTTCCTCACGGTCTCATACTTCGCACGGATAAAGGAGGGCAAAGTCAGAAAATATAGAATCTATCCGAATGTTATTTGTTCGTCTTCGTGAATACTTGTGCAACAAGATTTCGTCCGTTGATGGAAGCATGCCGCGCACCGCTCATACCGATTGCAATCCACTAGCTCAAAACTCGTGGACTCTAATAAATAATGCATTGACGAGATTCTGGCATAATATGGGGCAGTTGGTAGATAATATGGTGATATAATACGTTGACGAATTGAACGTTTTACTTAAAAAATTCATCCCGTGGAAGGCTGAATATATGTTCACTCATTTCTTTAAAATTTTCATTTGAATATACACGTATTATATTACGATGGCAAGGTTTTAAAAAGTCGCAACCCTTACCGCCCAAAGTAGTATTTACCTATTTCTCCTGACGAATGTGGCGGAATTACATCGGCTATCTGTTTTGTGTGCTACTTAATAAAAAGGGCTAATTTAATACTTCAATGACCAGCCTAATTTTCTGGTTGAATGGTTTTTCTGGGATAAGAAGAGCATCTTTCCTGTAATGTCAAAGATAAAATGCATCTATAAAAATCTTCATCGTTTATATGAATGTAATTCTTAGGATTATTTGCGGTGCAGATTCAATAAAGTTTTCCCGTGGGAAAATGTACTAAAAAATGTCCCCGACTTGAATATCATATTTAGTTTTTATGGTATTTTCTCACTCTAAAATCCGATTTTTCATTGATGCGCTCTTTTATCCTTCTGGTATGAATGATAAAACATGTTCAGTCCCAACAATTTCATTATTAGTTTCGTTAGTGAAGGCTGATATCACCTCGGGTGATATCAGCCTTCACTAACGAAAGCTTCCCAAAAATCCCAAAAAAAAAAGAAAATCCCGAAAAAAATCCCAAAGATATGTGCCCTCTGTTACCTGTTGTTGATTCCCCAAGCCGCGAAAAACTCAAAAGGTTAGGTAAATATGTAGGAAAATAATTGGAATCGACGGATTAGAGAAGAAATTATTAGAATTATAAAGGAGCGAAGGAAATGGAAGAAGGCAAATGCAGAACTGTGTAGAAAATTACAAAGAGATGTACTGGCCACTGGCGCAGAGGGAAACCTCTCGAAGCCCTGGTTGTATGAGTGCCTGCGATTAGCAAGTATCAAGGCTATTTAGTGCATCTAAGCTAGAGAGTGCGTGATTGATTTGCATTTATTTTATTTTATTTAGTGCGATTAGTGGGCCGTTGGCGCAGAGAGAAATCTCTCGCAAGCCCTGAGTATGCTATTTAGTACATCCAAGCTAGAGAGTGCTTGATTAATTGGCATCTCTCTAATTTTATTACATGCGATTTGTGGGCCGTTGGCGCAGTCTCTCATAAGTCCCTGATTGGTAGTGCTTGATAAGAGCGAGGGTCAATGCTATCTAGTACACCTTACCCATAGCGTTTTTATCATATTTTGGTTTAATCGTTTGCTGTTATAAACCCCCTATATCATTTTATTTTATTTTTATTTAATTTGTATTATTTATTTCTTTTTCCCCTCTAATTTCCCCCGCCCACCCTTTGCTCATTTGTAAGAGTACGGCTGGGTTTGATTCTTCCCATAACATTCATACGGCCGTAGTTACCGTTCGCTTCATACACTATAATCTAAGGCGAACAACTAAAAGGGTGAAGTAAACGTAGTCGCGAGTGTTGCGATGATATGGAAAGGTAAATGTACAGAGTAAGGGTTAAATGAGTGTTTTTCAGGATATGGTGAAAGAACTTAAGGGTGCAAGAAAGGAAAATTCATCACTCTCTCAGGGATATGACTGGACAGGTACGAACATGAAAACATTCGGGGAAAAAGTAAAGAATAAGTCACGCTTAAGGTATTCGAGCGGTATGTTTAGAAATAGATAGAAATGAAGATCGCATCGATGGAAATAGATTAGGTTACGTATTGCTTGATCGCGAGACAAAAGGGCATAAAAGAAAATGTAAACAAACAAAGCTGTGGGAGTGGCATCACAATAAAAGGGGATAGCATCACAACTTATCTAAACAAGTGAATAGGCAAACGGGGAAGGAAGAGTTTTTATGGGCTAAATTGCAATGCTAAAATTCATGAGTGTAGAATTTGGTCAGAAGATCGATCAGTATTATTTCCAATCTCAATAAAAGGAAAAGTCACGTATGCCCGTGACATACGCTTCCTTGACAGAACGTTGACGTACGTGACATAAGGATCAATAAGGATCACTTACAAAAAGGATGGAGAATAAGACATAATTACGTACGTCGGGGAAGATAATATTTTTTGGCAAAGACGGGTGCGCGTGACGTCATAGCATAATAAGGTGTGTGTGTGTGTGTGTATATATATTTTTTTATATATACACATACATATATGCATATATGTATGTGTATATTTTTATATAAATACTACATAGCAGTAGACAAGAGAGAACAGGAGGGATATGTGACTTATAAGATTCCTGTACACGTTGTACCGCTCAATAATGGAAAATCAGAATGGACAGTGATAGGCGGGGCAATGTGCAATTAGATAGATGTATCCAATAGCATCCTTCCTTTTCCTTGTATAAGCGGGGGAAATATATTGTAGATATTTGCCTACATGGTATCCTGCAAGTCACCGTTTTGGTGTATGGCAGGGAGTGATTTAACATTAGGCTGGCAGCAAAATTAAATCTTGCTTAAATATGAATCAGTCACTAATGGGAGAGTTAAATAACTAAAATTATTTGATAATGTTTAAAAAACTTAAATGGATTAGTTTATCTTAGTTTAAAATACTTCTCTGTACATTTGAGACAACCAGGAACTGATAAAAACTATAGAAAAAGAGTTAGGTTAAATAATGAGCGCATGTTAGGCTCTTCGATGTGTTTTAAATTGTTTCAAACACATCGTTTGCAGGTATTCTGAATCATCATTTTTCGTGGGAAAAATTACATTTTTAAACTGTTGGTTCTGTAGTTAATCAAAGGGATCTTAAGTAAACTGAAAAGCTAGTGAAATATTTTACGTCAGATGTAGTTTTTTTATATGAAACTAAGTCGTTGAGGCAAGAGAATAAACATAAAATGGAAGCTTGGGTTGTGCACTCGTATGTGAAGAAGGTCCAAGAAAATGCACGGAAATAAAAACAAAGAGAAAAAGTGCTAGGTATTTTTGGAGAGGAGAAAGGGCTCTTGGTACAAATATTCAATGAGGATAGAAAGAGGATGCAGGCCATATTTAGAAGCAATGAAATGCTGAAGTCATTAATACAGAGGAAAATTCTTTATGAGCAAGTTAGAGGTAGGGCTACTGCCTTTTTAGACACATTGAACAACAACCAGTATCATTATCTTGAGATACATTTTCATGAAGAATGTGCGTGACCATTCGATGAGATTTTTCCTCAGCACTCTTTTTACCATTATATTCCATAAGGAAAGTCCATTTATGCGTTTTTAAATGCTTCAGTTCCAGAGACAAAGAGGATGCCCCGTCGATAGAAGTCACCAACGGAAATAGTATGGGCCATTGACCGCTCCAACGCCTCGTTTAACTGATTGTATTTGTGAGCCAATCGCACCTACTTCCGCCTCGGTCATTTACTGTTACATGAACGCCGCCTTGAAGTTTAATTTCCCTTCCCAAGAAATAATAATAGACTGAAAAATGATAACTATTATTAAATAAATAAGGTAATGATGTAGAACCAACCACTGATGGAAAGCGATAATCACCAGGTTATGAAATGGGCGTGGGTGAGAAGAAATGGACGAATTTTTATTTAAATGAGTGAATTTTTACAGGAATAGTGGCTCTGCGTTTGTCTTTTATTTATGACATCTTGTGAAAGTGATGGGACATCATTATTTTAGAGAACATTTCAGTCAGAGGAAAAAATATCTAATATTAATATTTCTCTGCTTAACGAGAGAATGTGTCGACGATGGACAGTGCTTCCCCATTGATTTCCTCACATGTCTCTCTAAAAAATCCCTTCTAATAACTGAAACATCGATATTAGAATTTGTCCTTCCTCAAAGTGACATTTTTCTACATTTCAAATAGTTTTCGCTATTAATAAAAATTCCACTCATCGATGTTACTTCAGTGATCTTTGGCGAAAAACGTTAAATAGTCATTATAGTTTGTAAACTTCTCACACAAAATTGGAATCAGTTGAGATTGTGGACGCAGTGTGTTTTCCGATAAATATTTGCTATTCCTGCGCAACAAATGCTTAATGCACATATACATCGAGCATTGCGAAAGGCGGTGGGAGCGAAGCAAGTCGAGAAATTTGAATGGCTCGCGTGAATGGGCGTAGGGATGATGATTCTCAGTCAGCGCAACTTGCCGTGACGTACACCACCTTTAGGGAAACGGATGCAAAAAGATTTGTCACATACCCTATCAATTTTTTAAATTTATATGACTCACACCAGATTAAATGTTAACCCTCTGCAGTAACATTTTACTCCCACAATCGATTTTTAATTCGCGCGCCAGTCAAAGTCAATATGAAATTTCTTTAATGCATTCTGAGTTTTTACCATACCATTTACCAACAAGTACCATATACTAGTATATATGAAGCACGATATACGCCAGCTATCATGAAATTGTTCCGTCCTGTGATGCCCAGTTGCCATTTCATTGAGTTGCAGACATGAACAAGTAGTTTCATGCGTGTTATCGTGCTTACTGCCTATGTACGAGCAGGTGCAGGAAAACCACCTGATATGCATCGATACAAATAAATTCTACTACCAATGGTGCATGAGATGTCCTCGTTTTTGTATCTCCAGACCCATATCATTTTGACAGTGACCTTAAGATTTGTATAATTTGGCACTGGTTCACCAGACCTCAGATATCATTTGACTGCGGCCGTTTGAAATGTTCAATTTAGCGAAGAAAACAGACCCTAATTTTCTTAGCATGCGTACGATTTCATGCTTATTACGCAGCACAAAATATTCATAAATCTGGCAAGAGCTATTCAGCAAATTAGAGAACGGAGGACAGAATAAATCCAAACCAGCACCAGTTAGCCTTTTTGAAAAAGCTGGGAAGAGTAGCCCGAAACAACAGAAGATCTTCAAGCTATTTAAAGAAATCAATTATCAAATCCAGTGGATTAATTGTGTCAAAAATGAAGTCGTTCGAATAATGATGCAAGGTGATTGAAAGGTGGCCGTAAGCATTTCACCACTGATTTTTAACTTATATACTGACAAATATTAAAAATATATTAAAATATAATAAAGTTTGAAGATCATTTACGTGGAAAAACAAGCATCCTGTTACGCTTGGCTGACGAGGTAGCGATTATAAAAAACAAACACAATAATCAACCCGAAGGTCGCTTTGGTAGGCGATGGCAGAGTTCCCCCAGTACTAGACCCGACGGTGTGTGAAATTCAAACATCAGGGTAGGGGGGTCAGTTCCTTTCCCTGTATCGGTAATGGTTTCCCAGGAAGATCTGGTACCCGAAAAATAACATAGATTCGGTGTAGCTGAAGATGTCCAGAGAAGGTTGTCCGGGAATCGAACCCGAGCCCTCCGGTCAGTAGTCCAAAGCTCTAACTCTGGACTTCCGCGACCCACGTGTCAATGATAGTAAAGAAAAAAGAACCTAATGAAGAGACCTTTGTCCTCATTGGCATGACTGATAGATGATAATCACTGGCAAATGAATGAAAATATAACCAAAAATAAAATAAAATATTCCAGAAGACAAGAGTAAAAATTGTGTATAAATATAAAGAAGGAAAAATGGTCGATCCGATGAATTTCGCAACCTATAATGCAAGTTCACAACCAATAGCAGCGGTAAGAAGGGTATGGTAAGTACATATAATAGCATCAGAAGCAAATTCTTCTAATAGTTACCAACTAAATATCTGGTACATGTACCTAATTAAAACCTAACTGGAGCGTTAATTCCTTTGGTAGTTGCACAAATCGAGGTAATATGATATATTCGACACATGAAGAATTAAAATCTTCGAGAGATACTAATTGAAGGATGAAATAACCGGGTGTGACCTCGTGGTAGTTTATGATAACCTTAATGAGTAGGTTTTATGCAATTTTTCACAATTTTACTGAAAAGCAGAGAACTGCATTCAAAGCGGTGGGGTAAGGAAGTCTCAAATTGGAACCCCTTCCCCTCCAACCACCTTTCCACCACCAGCCCTCGGTTCCTTCCCTAAATATTTAAGTCTTGTTCGTATTTACACTCAACAGATGAAATTTTGATATTGTAAAGAAGCATGTCTTCCCGCTACTCAAGAAACTTACAGGAAATTGGAATGCTCCCTTTCATTGTAGAATGAAAGAAAGATACATGTATGGAGTGACTGAAAAAGCCTGATCAAGAATAGGTCTCGTCAAGTAGTTAATCAACAGTAACAGAGGTGAGAAGTCGTGATGAACTGACGGGGTTCGCGGAGAAAGAACACGGAAAGGGAAGCTACAATATCCCACGGAATGGGAAGACATAACAAGGGATGGGACCCCAGCGGAGAGAATTCCTCGTAAAACCACCTCCTAGATTCCTACTTAAAACACCGTAATTTTTTACGCAAGCAGTACGATGATTCTTCAGCTACATTAGGTGAGAACTTTTTGTCGCCATTAATGCCCCTAACAATCAATGCACTTTAAACCCACAACAGCGAGCATAAGAGGTTTTCCCAGAGGAGATTGAATCACATCGGGGAATGCGCCTTAGTGACTAAGCCATAATAACTCAATTTGAAAAGACTCAACCCCATAAACTAAGAATTCCTTCAAAGGAAACACCCTCTATAGAATTAAATAAACCTTAGATTTCCCCCATTTTGGTCTGTTTGTTCTTCCCTAGCAACAAACTTCCAAGGGTGATTGAATCAAAAGGAGGTTTAAATCAATAGGTACACCAGGTTAATGCCCGATAATTTAAGAAAATGCATGTCGTGATTACTTCAATGACTTAGTAAAATGACAACTTCCTACTGTCTTGACCTATGTTTTCATCTAGATAAGTGTCCTGGAAGGTAATAGATAGTTAAGAACTATTTCGCGTTCAAGTGAGGAAAGCACAATAACAGTCGTCATTGTTACAAGGCTCATGCCATCATACAGCGATCACATTCCCCCTCTTTTACCTATTGGGCTTAAACAGTTTCATAGAAAAAGTACATAAAAGGGGCAGAAAATGGATAAGAAATTAGTGATACACTTACAAGAGGCTTCCAAGAAAAGGAAGAAACCAGCTGGAGCTCGTCTCTTAGTTCTTCCTTCCTTCATCACACGTCCCTTCTTTGTCTTAAGTACGGAGTGCAGTTATTCTATTGATAATTAGACACACGCCATCTAGTCGTTCCCGTGGATAAAATGAAATTTCAGTTAAATGTGAGCTCTTGGTTTTGACAGACCAACAAATAATGCAGTTGGGAATGCCAGGGGAGAAGGGAAGCGAGGAGTCGCTGTCAACACCGCACAGACATATTCGCATGTAGTTACTACTCCTCTCTCCCTGGCGGACTTCGCGATGAAAGTCCTCGATCCTATGACCGATCGAGTGGAGCTGGCAGGGTGAAATCGGCCTATTTTGACCATTAAGTGCAAGTTTGAATATTTGGATTTAATGGGAAATCTTCTATTTTTTATGGAAAGTTTCCCTGGTCACCCGTAATAAACTTTTAGCTATCGAATCAAAGCCAAGGTGGCCATTGCAGATGCGATAGGGAATTAAATTCATCACTTAAGAAAATATATGCATACAAAGATAACTCCGTGTACTTGTTAATATAATAAAGCGAAACAGCTATTTACGCCTCATAAAAGGCAGTCTACTTATCAAAGTTCGATTTCTGACTGAACCTTACAAATAAACTACTGCATTATGCACGAGTATCATATTTCGTCGTATTTATGTATCGCTTTGACTTCATATCGTTTGCTCCGTATTTATGTATCGCTTGGACTTCATATCGTTTGCTCCATATTCTTCTTCTTATTCTTCCCTTATTCTTTCTTCAGTTTTTCTTACGTACTTCCTTAGTCTCTCCATGCCGTACATAAACCCTGTTCCCTACCTTACTACTACTACCCGCTTGTCTGACATGTTCTCTTACATTGAAGCCGTCAACATCATGCATGCTATCCTGCGATATTCCTACTGCTTCAGCGCTTGCCTGGCACGTTCCATCCCTAATGAAGATGATATGAATCCACTTTCCCTGCCTCCTGTGGATTTTTCCCAACAACTCTCTTTCCTTCCCAATCATTCCTAGATCTTATTTGTTTATTTCCTTTCCCTTCCATTTTACTTTGACCATCCTCCTTCAAATCCATGTCTCAATTATCTCCTGATTTTTAACCCTTCGGCTGACTGGCTTGGATTGATCGCCCGCAAATCTGATTGAACCATTCACACTGGCTGAAACCATTCTCTCTAGGTTTCAATAAAAACTTTACCATCTTATCTCATATGTTCTCTATAGCGCTTATATGGCTGCATCGTGGCACTTTTATCACCTTCTTATTTTGCGTTCCTACTTTTCCCTGTTTCTGTCTTTCTCCATTTCTTCCCGCTGTTCTTTCCACCAAAATTTCCTTGATGTTGTTGGTTTATTGACTAAATAGTATCATTGTCACGAAACTTTATATTATCATTGTATAAAAATATTATTATTCAGTACTCTATACTTTGTTTTAATCAATTTCGTGTTAACAATCTTCCCCTTCCTTCTGTCTTCCACCCTCTCTGCTGTGATGCCTGACCTCTTAATTCGTTTCACATTTATCTTTCCTATTGTTTCTTCTGCAGCTGTTGCTGTCCTATATTTAACATTGACCATCGACAGTTCCCATCCCCTATATCGCCTCTTAATTTTCATTAAGATTTTCTATGCATTTCTTCTTTTTCATCCCCTTAAACCTTTGCATTTCTCTTTTGGTCATTTCTAACCTTTCCAACCCTTTTAAATTATAAATTTAAGTCCATTACAACTAAACTATGTTCTGAATGTAAATATGCTCCGGAGAAGTTTTGTTTGTTGATGACGCTGTTACTTCAAACTCTTAATAGCTACCGACTAGGCCTCACCGACCCTCTCTCATTTGGCTCCTCTCACTTATTTAATGCAAGCGTCCATATGAAGCAAAATCATAAATGACCAGTATCCTCAATGGCGTTGCGGAAACCTTTTTGGGGCTAAGTGAAATAAAGACGAAGACGCAAAAGCGGGATGAAGTATTTGAATAACCTTATTTTTTTTGACAAAGCTCGAGAGTTGCCCCATTCTGCGAATTTTACTACTCCCAAAATTTGCTCAGCTGTTCCCACAGTCACAGATGAATTCCTAATCCACCAAGAAACGCTCACGAGCACCGGAAGCGTACTTACACAAGAAATCATCTTTTTTGCGATAAAAGCGCAAAGTGCCACCCTTTCTTTTAGCAGTATTTTTCCCAAATGCTCCCAAGTTTTCCAAATGCTTAAATCTCACAAGTTCTTGAAACGATCTTTCACGCAGAGTTATAGCCGAATATCACCTTTTCTATCAGTAGTTATTTTTCTCAAGTTCGCATAAACATACCATTCAATTATTGACATTAATTTTTTTAAACTCTCTCCCATGGGAGAAATTCAATCCAGATGAATTCAATTTTTCAATTTACGTATATTCTATGTCACACTCTACGTACGTAATCGTGTCTCTTATTCATGGCAGAATTGTATTTTTTTCCAAACAGCCATAATCATTTACGATATCGCTCCAGAGCATGCAACCAACCTGAGAACGTACCCCGTGTGTCTTCCGCTGAGATCACTTGGAGATGCTCTCACGCCCCGGCACCCTGCTCGCTAATCGATTTCTTTCAACAAATTGAACGTGCGGGAAGTGAACAACAAATTACACCTCCATTCCATTAGCGTCACTTTCCAATTCGGTCACCACTGAGAGCTCCTTTGTGCGAAGAGACCGCTTCTTACTCCCATCATCGAAAATTGAGGCAACGATATTTATTAGAAGAGCGAGAAAAAACTTAAATGTCGGACACGAGTACAACAAGCTAGCCGTAATCTCATAAACTTGGATTTTTTTCTATATTCCGCAATTTTCTTTCAATTTATATCAAAAATCTCCAGAACAGAAACGCCAAATAGGGAGAAACGTGAAGGTGGGGAATAGAGTGTGATATCACGAGACACCCATCAAAAGCTTTATTATAAGGAGGACATTAACTACTTTTGCTCACTTTATTCTACCTGGTGTTCAAGTTCAAGGGAATATTGTAGTTGACATCAAATTACCTGAAGATGAAACATCGTAATGTAAATAAAAATGAGGCAGTAAAAAATAAAGTTGTAGACACAGTGGCGTAGGTTCAAATGAAATCATTTGTTCTCTTAATTGAGAAAACCGATTGACTATTAGCTCTCTCCTGTGAAATTAGGAAGAGCAAGCTTCTACCCCAAAGTTTCTGAGTTTCCGATTTATTTCATTAATTTTTTTCGCCTGCTCAAAAGATGTGCCTCCAGTGAAAATACATTTAAAAGTAAAAACATCACATGACTGTAGGGAGAAGTGTCACTACGTTCTCCTCAAGCAGCAAGTTCTTTGCTTATTATTTATAACGGGAAAGACTTAAATAATATATCATTTAAAGGATTTCTTAAGGAGGTTGAAAAGATTTCTAAAAAATGTGTTTCAATAAAAGAAAAGAAAAACAGATGCTTATTTTGCTCCTTTTTCGGAAAAGTATATTTAAGTAAACTCTAATATTTAAAAACCTGATCTCTTGTTAAGATAATGCATTGTCCTTTGAGGTTAAAAAAAATCAGTTTCTAAAATATGTATACCGGAAGTCAAAGATGAATCCAAAGTTGTTCGTGTTGAGGTAATGGAAGGGATCTCAATACACGTTTCTCGGTTTAGTCGTTTATAGGCAGACACATTAACGCACTGCATAACAAATTAAGCCCCATTTACACGATAAGAAACATGGTGTTGAAGTAAGATCTGGTGCTTTCCCGGCGTATTTGCTGGATGAAGTTTTCTCGGGTCTTGCTACTTGCCCGCGCCGGTGGTTACTGGGACCGCATCATTAAAGAATCCATAGAAATTAAAATGGCAGAGCGGAATTTCAATAGGGATTCCGGTTATTCTCTCAGCAACACATGGAAACCCGTGCTATTGGAGGTAAAAAGAGAAAGGCACAGAGCACAACGACCCGGCCACCAATCAGAAGTCACCTGAACCCGAGAGCGCAGGTATATAAGACGGCCAAAAACGGAGTGGCAATCATCAACCCTGAGGACGATGCACGAGTCGGGCATCGAAACGTCGGCCAACATGGAACCCCTGACCCGGTGGAAGACCCGAGAAAACTTCATCCAACATGGTGTTGGTTGATAATTCTCCATGAAACGGAAAGCAATTTTATCATCTTTCTGCGTTGGAAATAACTAACTGCCGGCATGTTGCAGACGATGCAAAATATTCATGCAAAAATAATGAACATAGATATTCAAGAATTGGCGAGGAAACCACTGAGGCTGCATAAAAAAGTAAGAGAGTTAAATGTCTTCATCATTTTCAACAGCCTTATAGAAATTGATGAAGGTTCAAATACAACTGAAAAACTCATTCAAACATTATCTGTATAAAAACATCCTGGGAAAATGGCCAAAATATCTATACAAAAATATCCTGGGAAATAAGAGTGATAGAAATGGTAAAAACAAATCATTTCTGCGCAACCGACAACACATATTTACTAACAGCTTAAAACAACTATTTTGCTTCATAATATATCTCCTTTTGATGGTGTTACACGACAACTTAAATAAACAAATGTATATATAGTGTACTTATATTAGTGTATACATATACATATAATTTTCAGCATATAACAAGCATATATTTTTTTAATGTTTGAAGAAGAAGATCATTTGTTTTGCAGATTTTTATCCTTTTAAGTCCACATTTTTGGGACAACAGTTTCACTGGCGTTGCAGTCTGCAACTTCAAAGACCTGTCCGTCAAAAGCTACAAGTCGTTTTATTAGTTCTCCGTAAACCATCTTGAGTGCAATATAAATCTTTAATATTCGTATGCTGTGTAGTGTAGGAAAGTACCAAATGCTGCACCATCTACCACCATTAGAAGATTTCGTGCGGGAAAATTACAAGGACTAGTAAACTGATTCGTAGCATTGCGAAACGGACCTCAATTCAGAAAGAAAGTTGTCTCGGGAATATGGATCCATGTAGAGGAACACAAAACTGATCTGGATCTCTAAAAACATCAAAATGTGACATCTTTCAAAAGGGATTTAAAATTGTTTGCTTCCCAATAACTTCTAGAGAATAATTTTCTAATTACTGGTGGACCGTTATTGCTTAATCACGATGCGTAGAAATACTTATTAGGGGCTACATTGAGTGTCTCGTGTTTCAAAGGGAATTGTCACAGACTCTCACAATTAGCAAAACAATTTATTCGCGTTAGTGTGAATTTATTACCTTCTCAAACTTCATATTTGATCTATAATATTTCGGAAATCATTGGGTAGAGTTATTTTGTGTCAGATCTTACAACTAGAAGCGCACTTCTTATCATAACCAAGATCATACTGATTTATTTGTAAAATAACGCAACCATTTCAGAGAGTAAAAATCATTCGCCTTGACCGGGCGAATGATTTTTACTCTCTGAAATGGTTGCATTATAATGTACACATAGCAGGTGACTCCGTTAAAGTTACTGTTACAGTTTCTTGAAAATTGTAAAATACTATAACCACACCCACCATTCAGTCGATGCATGTACTTGCTGTAGTTTGCTTCCGTCGTGATATTATAGAGCGAGAACGAAAACATTTGCGAATTTAGGAAATTACTTGCTGCATACCAACAACAACCGCAGCAATCAACCCATGAGGCGAGGCGTACTAACCCTCCGGCTTGTGATATTCGCACGTAAGCGGGTAAGCGGTAAGCGGGGGTTAGTTCCTTTCCTTCGCCGCACTCTCTCCTCCGAGTTAAATCCTAAAATGCCACCCGGATATGAACCGATGCCTTCATCTCAATGGCCGAACGCTCTGACCACTAGGCACGTTGCCCGGAGAGATGAACGGGTGATTAAAAAAATTCGAATATCCAGATGATTAATTCAATCGCCAAGGTTAGTATTCCTTTTTAATTTTTGCAACCAATTTAAAATGCAATTACTCTCAATCACCTCGTGGCCGCATGAGTTCATTAAAAACGGCTCGGAACCTCCTGATGCCTCCGATTCTCCCGATTAGTATTTTTCGTAAATTTAGTCTGGGTAGGACAGGGATTGTTACGTCGAACCCGAGAGACAGCTGGTTAGTTTTAACTTAACGGTTTACTCCATCCGAGCATACACCTACTTCCTTCAATTGCGTCATCAGGAAAAACAAACATAAATCCGTTCCCTTTCACTGATAAGGGCACGGGGTGTGGGAGAGGGGCGAACGGCCCCGTTTGATAATAAGAGGAGCATTATGTGTGTCAACCGAGCATAAAAATACCAGCACGAGTCGCGACGTCAACTTCGCAGCTCATCATGGACGAGGGGAAGCGGAAGTTGTGTCACGGGGTCGAGGGGCTGTGCTCATTACAACGCCGTCTCTGCTGATTACCGTTTGATGCTGCTGCATGCTCGGCATGGCCAAAATAAGCAGAGGGTGGCATTTGTGACCCCAGTTGGAGAGGGTGAAGATTTTCTTTTCATGCACCGTAGGTCCTTGTTCGAGGTCATAAACTTTACCCTCACCTATCAAACAAATTAGGTGTTCATTTCTGTTCATATGCGGAGGTGTGAGGAATTAACAAAATTGGCATTCGTCCAAGAGGCTGTCTTGATTAAATTATGTTGGGTCTGCGGTTATTAGAAGCAAAATTTGCCACAAATATCCGGGTAATTATAAAAAATGTACACAGCCAAACTGTCAGCAGTATTTAATTCGTGCCTAAAGGTGTTCATTGCAATGAAAAGTAAGCCACGAGTCACAAATTTTCCAAAATCACACGATCACACCCACACATGATACTAATTTATGGTCTAAACAGCTGAAGATAAAAGGCAATAAATACCCATTTCATGCACATCCGACAGGGGCACAAGAAAAAATGTGACCTAATATTCAGATTTAATACAATAATTTCACAGATTTCAATTTTCTAGGTTGTTGCGGAAACGGCTTTTAAAAGTTTCTCTGATAAAAATTCTGTCAGCTTTGACTGAAAAATTTTTATGAGTCGTAGGATCCTTAAGGATGTGAAGACAGTATTTTAGCAGAGAAAGTGCTCATGGATTACTAACTTATCAAAAATAGCCGAATTAGCAGTAGCATGCAATATCTGTTCAAAAAAGGATGAGACTGCTTGAAAAAATACTTTATCGCTACTTTATTAGCTACCCTTTATTCATGCCTATCGCCTTCAAAATACAGCCCTTGGCTGCCAATACAACGCTCACAGTGTTTTTTCCAGCTTTCGAATGCCGCTTGGAACGCTTCTTTCCGGATATTCTTTAAGTCTGCGGTGCAATTTTGTTCGATATGTTCAGTAGTTACAAAAGAGCGTATTTTCAAGGTGGATCCCAACTTAGGAAATGGTAAAAAGTCCGCTGGAGCAAGATCCTGAGAAAAGGTGGCTTGAAGATCACAAGTGTGCTGTTTTTGGCCCAAAACTCAGTAAAAATCAATTATGTGTGCGCCAATGCGTTGTCGTGATGAAAGCACCAATGCTTGTTTTTTCTACATTTGTGGTTTCTTCTGCAACATACAGTAGTGTATCTTAACCTTCTCATAACCGCTATATAGTGCTGTCTATTCACTGTTTGTCATTTGAGGACATAATCGTAATGAATAATCCATTCCTAATTGAAAAAACAATGAACATCACCTTCACGTTCGATCGCGACATCCGAGCTTTTTTGGATCGTGGAGAAGATGACTCCTTCCACCCTTCCTCCCCCCCCCCCAATACTGTGCTCGACTCACATATTCATTGCCGAATGCCTCTTGAATTATTGCATAAGTTTAAGTTGCACTTTTTGCGAGGTTAAAACAAAATTCAATGCACACACACAACACCTTCATTCTCAAAAATACAAGAATTCTCCCCTACAAGACAGCGTGCGCAAACTCAGAAAAGAATCGTTGCTGTGGAGAGACAATTTCAAGAAAGAGCCACGAGCAAGGCGGTGCTTTGCTTCACAGAGCGCTATAAGGCGATACATCACCTATTGTGATCCGTCAAGCAGTTTGCACTAGAAAGACTAGGCTCATTTTTTTGTACAGGCCTTGTATACGTAAAACATGGAAGACAGAACATTGACTTTTACATTTTGTGATTGTCTTTCTCTGTGCATTAATTTTATGAAAGCCGATTAATGTAGGTAATTTTAAATTAATGCAAATAAATGCGTGGCAGTTATATTTTGCTTTTGAATTCTACACATCTGGAATGATTTAGATAAAAGATATAAAATAAGATTGAATACAAATGTGATATTTGCCTCCTGCAGCCTATTTCGTGATTTTCTTTCATTTCTCACAACTAAATTACGTACAATCATATGGAATCCAGAACATATTTAATAGTTCTGAACGGAAAACAGTCATCTTATCATGAAAATAGTGGTAAAGAATAAATTTATGTTTCCCATAACCGTTTCTAAAGAACACTAGCAAGAGCAAAGTTATGAAGTTTTTCATTTGAAAAATGGTATACTGTGGTTACATTAATATTAAGGCTTTATTGCATATCTTGGGTGCATGTAAATAACATCTATATTCATAATTCGTTTTTTAGAACGTCGAGCTACCAGGCGATATCATTACCAATTGCTTCACAGGAAAGGACATACCCTTCATTTTTTTCTCCGTAAATTTATTATTCAATTCCTCACTTAACGGTAATTATTCATGAGAAGCAGTTCGTAAATGGCACGACGACCGAACAGATAATTCCCGTTTAGAGGTTACAAATCTCTATGTCGCATACCAACACTGTTTTCTATCTGCATGGGGAGTATGACCCCAGAGGGAAAGGTGATCGTGAACTAAATTCTACCCAAGGACGTTGAAAACTCAACTCGGAGTATTCCGATGCAATTCTAGCTGTTAACAAGATTGAATGTTGAGTTTGTTACATGGAACTTATTCTAATATTATTTTTAAATTAATTGGAATTAAAAATTGCGCTTAATTGTTCTGGAAAGGTAAACGAAGTTTATTACAACAACATTTAATAAATAAAATGAAATCTCTGCATTCAAAATGTAAAATCAAAGTCAATTGCAATCAAAATTCTTCTCTGTATTGTATACGAGTACACATATATAAGGGACGATTTTCAATGACAGGCATCTTAATAATTCGGTCGCTACAATACTTCTCTCTAGTTATCTCGCTCACAAATATATACTTTCTGAGAATAATGAATCCAAGACAGGAGATCGGAGAAAGTAGTTATTATTTTGTATATGAATTTTGCACACTGAAAAAATCTATTTCGCTGTTCGTTTGCATATAACAGTTTCATATTTTCTCACAGACAGGTTTACGTTCGTCTTAAAATTCACGACTCAGGGTACCTAAAATCCAATTGGTACTTTTAATTAGGAAAAACGTTTCCGTAGATTTATTAACTGTTTGCGGAAGAGTTTTTAATTTTACTGCGCTTGGAGTATCATTGTAGAAGCGCAGACCGCAAACCTTAACAGGAAAAGCGAAAACTTTCGGCGAGTCCGTGTGAGCTAACTTCATGCTGGAACCAGTTTCATTTCCGTGAACTGAAAGAAGCAAGTTTTTACTTCCTGATAGTCAGTGATTATTCTACATGGCGTCAAACAAGCTATAAAGTTTAATGATCGGGTAGATATTTTGAAACCAGATCCCGGGCTCTCGTAAATTAGCTAGATACTGAAAATGCATTAATTCTGCTCTCTTCAATATATTCAGTGTACTTTCAAGGTTGTTGAAGGTTTATCTTAATTGGTCGCAGACGAATTAAATCCGTTAAGCTTTTTACAAGCTTTCTAATAAGTGATTCTGGATATATCTGCTTAGGTATCCATTTTCTGTAGAACCTGAGGAGTACATACACTTTTTTCATCCGGATTATCATTAAAATACTTCCATTCAAAATAATTATGCTCGTGGTAATACTCTTTCTCCAGAGAGTAACTAAAAATTTCGTCACATAAGTTTTTAACTAAGATGTTCATTTTCATTTTCTACCGATAAAGGTCTTTCAAACATTAAAAGTAAAACATATAAACACAATCATCGTATTCGTGCGTTAAATGTGGAAATGGACACACAAAGAATCGGTTTCAATTATAATAGCTTCCTTCCTTCAGTTAGTAGGGCCACTCTCCCTCCTATATTATTTGCTGTTTGATAGAACATATATTGTCTTATGAGTCAAAAGTTAATATTTGAAAAAACAAATCTATAATGAATTGGAATCAGAAATTAAACCTGGTAGTAATGTAAATATTGTATCAGGGAGGCGAAATATGAATCCTCTATGGCGTCACGAGGCACTTAATAACCCTTGATATGTTAATCTCCAAGCCGGAGCTTGAGAGCATCTTTATTTGTTAAATGCTCAGCAGTGAAACTTACACAACAACTTACGCACAGCATTAGTTGCAATAAATAACTTATTCAGGATATATGGAATGTACTTTCAATTCCAATAATGGGAATGTTTGCGTTCATTCAATGGAAATAGAAAGCAAAATTAACAAATAAGTGAAAATATGCAGCACTACGCATTCTGATAAATTTAAGGAGAATACAACTTTCAGTAGAAGTATGTATTCAACAGAAGATACTGAGGTTCCGCATTTAAATATAAACAATAATAATCCCTGGGTTTTCATTGAGTGATTTCTCACTTCCATACATTATTTTAAAAATTTTTTATACACGAGCGTTCCAAGAACCTTTCATTTGGCTAATTTAATCGTATTATCGATTTTCTCTAAAAATGTTAATATTTCGGAATTTCCAACGCATCTTGATTTCTTAAGATTTATTAAGGAACCCTTAAAAATTGCAAAACAATATTTTCATACGAAAAATTTCGAGGCCTTTTACAAAGACTGTACTCCAAGGTAATTACAAAAGTTTCCGTAATTAGGTATACGGCAGCACCCACTGAGCGATAGTTTTACTTTTGTTTTCGTATAACTAAATCAAAATAAACAACTCTTCTCCCCAAAACTACATCCTTTATAGAGTGACGGGTTGCATGCACAGTGAAATATTTTGCTTGTTATCATTTATTGTGGACGGCGTTTTTGGAGAATTGAAGGACATGGATCAAAATACTTAACCATCAACAGTATGTGTTTTATTTTTTACTTAAGGGTTGCAGATATTTGCGGTGTCTCGTCCTCGGATATTTCATTTGTAAATTGATCAGAGATCAGTTTTTATCGAACCATAGTTTTCAACAAAATATTATTATGGAATAGTAATATCTGCTTCGTTTTATAAAAACAAATTCGAGATGAACTGCATGCGCAAAACATATCCGAGATATAAGACGGTTTATGGAAAACAGGATGCCTACAAATGCCTCCATAGAAAACTTATGACGAAATTAATTTTATTATCTGAAGCGGTCGAATTCTTATTTCAAACGCAAAATAGATTTTTCACATGTCATCAAAATGACACCATTATATTTCCAATCTATTTTTTTGGCGACTCAAAATTTACACGAGTAAAAACGGAAAATCCAATTCACGCATCTTTGTAGAGTTTCATTTCTCCAACATTCAAAATGTACCGAAGCTTTATCGTCAATATCTTTAGTGCTTCATTCACAGGTACGAGCAATATTCCCTTGAGTGTAAAATGATGTTCTCACGGCGAGATCCACGAGCATTCTCATTAATCATGCAACAATTCCTCTCGCGCAGTCGAAGATGAGAAGAAACAAAAGTGTGCATGTACGAACAGACCTGCTTTGATCGATAACTTCCGAGAGGCTTTTTTGACTCCATGAAAATATGAAAAATAAAACGCTCCCGGAGATCAACGGCCTTCTTGCGTCGGGCGAGCTCCACGGTCTCCCTCACGAGGTGTCTACGAGATGTGAGCAATGGCACCTCGTTCGTTATACATTCGTGCGCACACGAATTCGGTGAAGTAGCCAGCGGCGAAGGTCGGCTCCTGCCCCAGCGATCAATGAGATTGACTGGTAAGGTGAGCACTCGCTTTGTTTATGCGGAGATTTCTCGGTAGGGAAACAGAAAACTGACTGCTACGAATATCGTTGGAATGTAGTCCAGCATAAGCCGGTGGGTTAATAAAGTGAAACACTTTGTATGCTCTAACTATGCTCTGTCTCTGTCATTCAATCCCCATCAATTGTTCCTTAGCTACTGAAAGTAAAAGAAAAAGCATCATACTGTGTACATCACTTGAATATTTGATTTTGATGTCACATGTCTGATGTGGAATCATCCCTCTTCCAAACTCCCTGGTTGTGGCTTGCAGGGTACCAAGCAGATGCAGAATATCAAGTTACACTTTCTTCTATGTCACTAAGTAGCTCCTGACACTTTCTTACATTGCTTTGGGCTACAGTTAAAGACGGCCAAACTTCTATCGTTGTCAAAAATAGTCCCTTTCTGGTTCACATCATAAAGGGATTATTATTTATTGTTTTAATATTTTAATGTTCAAAAGTTCCACTTTTGAAATTTTTTAAGATCAATTTTAGTTTGACTTCTGAAAGTTTTTTTAAGATTAATATTATTTTATTAATTTTCTGTAGTTTCACTGATTTTCTACTTACTTCTGTTAACTTGATTAGCTCTCTTAACTATGTAACTGCCTCAAATTTCCACTATTTGTTCAATAGAGAGTCGAACACATTATAGACTAATCTATCTCCTTTACCACTCTAACCGAACACTTTCAAAATACACATGCCATAATACTTCGAAAAACAATGAAAATAATCTTGTTTTTTCTTTCTTTCACATTGCTTTCACAAGCAATTTTCCGCTTTGAAAACCGAGAGAATTATAAAGAAGGAGAATCCGAAATTGGTCTAAGAAATCCGCGGCAGTGTAGCAAAATTTCTATTTAACGCGAGCATTTCCTAAACCCATAAACTGTCTCTCGTAAATAAAGGGGTGCACCGTCCTCTCGATCATTCAGCGGGAGTCTGGAAAATTTTTAAAGCGACCGTCCAGGAGGGTAGGAGGGGGTGCGAGAGGTAGGGAGAGAAATGAAGAAGTACTCCGTCCGCCGCGCTGAAAGACTGTAAAAACATTTTTTGTCCCTTTGAAAGAGTGGCGTCGCAAAAATCCGCGCTAATAAAGAGCTCAGAACCCGACTTCTTTTATTGCCCTAGGAGCCTCACAGCTCCTTCCACTCATTTTCTCCGTCATCCTCGTCACCCCATCCCTTCCTTCCCAATCAAATATGCCTTTGCTCGAGACCCTAAGGAGAGACATATTTCGTCCGCTCCGTAGATGCGCCCCCCCTCCACGGTAGACGGATTTCTTGATGCAAACCTATTCTGCTCCTCCCATCCGTTTTGCAAAATTCTTAGGTTAAACTGTGTTTCAAGTGCAAGCTTTCTCAGAGGAGTACAGGCTACAGCAAAATACGCAGTTTCCTTCATTCCTATGACATTATCATTTGGATAAGTCAACACGAGGATTATTCAAACACCATGTGGACATGAAGACCCATTTTATTCCAGTTACCGTGTTAGTTATATCCTACGATTAACAGGGATGAAAATTCAACTTAAACTGCTTTGTGAGTACTATTGAAACCGTTTTATTTTTCCGAAAAAAATCTTTTAGCCAACGATCGGGGACTACACGTTAGCACGGCATTAGCAAGCCATTCTGAGAAAAGGATCAACACGATAATACCGTGTTCGCTTTGAAACGGCAGCCAGTGGTTCCTGTAGGAAAATACACTGGTTTTAATCCCAGCGCCTTAACACAAACTCAATAGTGAAACCGCAAACTTTTTATTTAATTCTCATTACAGTTTTGTTATATTTCTTGTGACAAGAAACGGATCAGAGTAACGAACAACGAAGAGGTAGGAAACTCCTTCCAAATCTTATGGGATGTCATTTGGATAAAACTCAAAATTGTGTTATGTTTCACACTCACTGTTTCAGTTGCCATATATTTCGGTCTAATTTTGGTTTTATATATTAGATTTTTTGTTTCTTTCCCTATATATCTCTCCTATGTATTCCTATATATCTCTCGTTTAGAGCACCTGATGCACTGTTTTCCTCATCAATTTGTGTTTTCACTACTAGGTTTGGTATACAATAGCTTATTTTTTCTCTGTGTACGAATGTTATATCACTTTCTCAATTAACTTATTATTTTTAACACTTTTTATTACACAGAGTTTTTAGCTTTTGTTAAAGATTTCTGCTTTGCACAAATGTCATGGTGTAGCTAGAGTGATAACAACATACAGAGATATTAATAGAAAAGCCGAAATGATGATCCTCATAATAAAAAACATTGAAGAACTAGAAGATATCGAATAATCAATAATAATATAAGAAATGAATATAAATTAACACCCACAAATAATTGGACTAAATAGCAAAGAAAGATGCGGAATTATTAGATAGAAAGAAAGAAAGACAATATGATAAGATTTAGAGAGAGTAGGACCCTGAAGGAAAAACGAAATGTTGTGCGACCTTGAAAGGGATAGAAAGAAATATGTGAGGATAATAAATTGATAAAGAACAAGCTACAAATCCAACAAGAAGGAGAAGACTAGAGTTAGAAGTATTAAGAGGAATAAATCGTTCAAAGCGTAACAGCAGGAAATCCTATCCATTTTTCTATTACTACATTTCGTGAATTGTGGAGAATGAGAAGAACAATATAAAGGCACTCATAACTGGTAAATAATGGTATTTGAAAAATAAATGCTGAAAAATTGTTTAGTAATTAATTTAATTATAAGGAAGCGCTCTTCCTTTCCATTAAATTGGTTATTAAATCCACTCTTTATCCTAAAGAATGAGATGGTAGCGGAAACAGACTTGGCAATTTAAATCTGAAGCAAAACTATACAATTTTGGGTGTACTAAACGATAAATATGCTCAGATTCTGTAAATATGGATGCATGTTTACATATTTTATGATACATTTTAAAAATAAAACCATAATACATGGTAGTTTTCCTGAGTACTTAGAAATGTGCGGTGATGAGAGGTTATCAATGAACCACTAACGAACCGTAATAGTTTCTTAGAAATATCAGCAGTGAACGTTTGGCTGATGGTGCTAATAATAAGTAAAATTTGACTAGAAATCTAAAAGCTAAAATATCATAGTTCCAGCCTTTAAACGCACGAATACGACTGTTACTATTTAAGTCAAACTTGAGAAAAATAATTTTTCATAAGTCTAACCTTTCGACGAATAAACTTATGCGATTGACAGGTGCAATGGTTATATCACGAGTAATACGGAGAACCGTGAGTGAGCTTATGCTTAGTTATTGTCCGGTAAGAAGAAGGAAAAATAATACTTAACGTTCAGGATACCACCCTTTACATTTCGGAAAGGAAACCATTCCGCTCAAAGTGATCTCCGTTCAATAGGAAATGGTTGCCGCTCTAAACAATTATATTAAGGTCAAAAACACTAGGATAAACACCTTAGAAGTTAGGAACTAATCTGTTTCGATCCAAAATTATCTTTCGCTCTGAAACGAAATTTTTCTTCCTCTAGACATTATTCAATTGTGTTGGAACGTTTAGCGCTATAGCATTGAATTTAAGCGCATTAAACCATTGTAGTTAAGTATTTCATTCACCCAAGTTGTATCCAAGCTAATATTCCATCACTGCATACGATCAGACCTTTCATATTTTCAATTTATTCGTTGTCCGAAACTAATTAAATGGAAATGAAATACATCTACGAAGCCATACATTTTAGATTATTAAACAATTAGTCCACGTCACCATAGTAACGAGCGTCAAGCCCCATGTCTATTTAAAAAGAAGTTTCGGATAAATAAATGAAAACGACAAATTTATTCATAATGATAAAGTCATAATCGGGGCGTATTTGAGAAATCTTGAAATTGATGATTACGGGATCGATTCTGGTGTAGAGAATGATGCGCCTTAAATTATTTACAGAGGAACGGGTCAGAGGATTTTTTTAAATTTTTGCTGTCCATCTCACAGAAGTGACAACCTCCTGGTATAGCTATTGAATGAAACTGATTTTTTATCCTGAAAATGATTAACTTCACACGCGAATAGCTACAAAGATAACTTTTTATCATCATGAAGGGTAATATGTATACCAAACGATGTCGATATTGATCAATCTTCGATTATTTGACAAAAATATTGAGATTTCTAAAACTAGTTATGTTTCCATAGAGCGCAGAACTCAAATATTTATTACCTTGAAGGAAAAACATTGCTTTTCACATAAAATCTAAGTTCCTTTGGCGTGAGGACCATACATGAATTAGTACGTAGTCACTGATGGGAATCATCAAAAGTTTTGTTTGAGACTTACCGTAAAAATATTTTAACACAACAAATTGTAGCAACATCCGAAAAGTGTTACACATTAATTATCCGTTAGTAGTCCAGTTGATCCGAAGTTTGAAATTTCTATGTTTATCATTCAGAAAAAAATGAGAAGTCTCTGTTTTTCCCCTCAAATTCGTAAATGTAACCATGAATTGTTATAAAATTCCGTCATCCTCAGGTATAGGTATATTTTCCCCCATTTTACTCATATGATATTTCAAAAATTTAATGTTATGGCACAATATAAAATATCAAGTCATTCATTAGGTTAAAAAATGACAATTAGACAAACATTGAGATAGAATTTTTCTCTTTCATTTGAAAGGTTGATTATTAAAAATTTGACGTCACCATATCCTTCTTTTTTACAAAATATGTTCCAATTCCCAAAAATAATCTGAACAAGTAAGCTGATGGATACTCACCACAACCTGTGCATCTAAGTCTTGTAGGCCTCTAAACCTTTAAAGTAGGTGAAACCGTTAAAACAGGTAGACAGCCGTGATATGGCTAAGTTATGACTCTTGAAAACGAAAAATCAGGTTTTATTCTGGATGAATCAACCTAAACGTACGGTTAGTGACATAAATTTTAAATTCTAATAAGCCAAATAGCATCCACGGATCTTAAAATAAACAATATACGAGTAATATCCTTGAATGATTTATACCTTAATAAGGCGACGATTTTCCTCAAATCTAACCTCCAACAGAATTCCTTATGGAAATTAAGTTCATCTTCAAACATTGGTAAGAGGAAAGATTTGACTGTTTGCTGTACTCATTAGTGAATACAATTCGACGGAGAGCGATCATTGATAAGCACTCAGAAATCTCTCCTATAATCTATCCATCCAGAAATGTGTCGCTCCTGATGTTAACACTCCGTTTCCATGACAACGCTGTGGTAAGACCAAACCTTTTGAGTGACGATGAAAACAGTTGAGCATCGTAATTTTCCACTCCGCCTGATTGCGCGTGGATGCAGGATCTGTATTGAAATGTACGCTGAACTCCAAATATAATTAACACAACGTTCAGACGCCATGTAGCCTACGCTAACTTTCGCATGTTAAACATGGTGAAATTTGTCATCGGAACAATTCTCTGGTCCGCCTGACGCCGCCAATGGCCAGACGCATGGTTATTCGCTCCGTTTTTGCGTCGCCGTCATTCCCCGTTCTCATGCCTGAGGCAGTGATGGCAGGAAGCAGAAGATGGCAGTACCCCGTGCCATGTGTGTTCTGATGGGGGATGAACAAATAACCGGCCGCGAGCGTCGGTTTTCACTCCCCGCCCCAAGAGTTGAGGGAGATGGACAACTTCTGCGACGGCAATCTGGTTCCTGATTGTTTACACCTTCTCCGACCCCGCAAAATCAGATTCATGAAAAGGTAGCTTAATGCCAGCTTCCGGTCAACTTCATCCGTAATCCGTTCTTTAATACTCACTCCGATCACTGTATAAACAGCTTACTGGCATGTAACTACATGTAAGAAACTTTAGGGTGATTGTTTTTATTTATGTTGGTTTCGCAAGAAGAATCTAGTTGTTACCTTGGTGTCATTAGCTCACAAATAATGTGGGTATACATATATATCCCAGTGCTATTAGAATAACTCGGGTGACTCAAAAACGGAGGTTTTCCACCCGAGATACCGTTCTCCCTTCCTTCGCTCGACGGGTTTGACTCCGAACTAGGCATTAAGAGTCTGAGTTGGCTACTCAGATATCAGGGTGGAGAACTAAGTCCAGGTTTAAAATGCCCGAAAACCCGGGTAGATAGTTCTTGAGTATTTTAAAACCAGTCCACCCAGGCTCTTAAAGCCCCGAGCTTCGGCAGCACTGAGAGAAGGTTACGGAGTCAGTCATGCGTGACTCTAAATCATATCTATATTTGCTCAAAATAATAGGAATGCTATTACATTTAGATAATGTAAGTAGAGGTAGATTTTGATGCTTTAGGATCGTGAAAGATGTAAACTTTCCGGTAGTAGATATTATTACATGCATTATGTGTTTAGCTAAATGATATGCACTAGTCAGTAATCCATGTTTCAAAGTTCCTCTTCACTTCTTTCTATTTACAACCATAGTTCTATTTCGTCGGTTCTCACAACTTTCTGAATGGGAATCGGTAGCGACAGTGGTGCATTGATACATTTTCGGGAAATGATTCTGAATAACTCGGCCAAAATGAAATTTTATTTTAATTGAAATTAAAACTGAAATATTCTAGTTCAAGTTTGACTATACATCCTCGGTGATGGCGCTTAGTGTTTCTCACCTTACAGCCGAAAAACATTCCATTCTGAAATAAATGTAAGCTACACTGTTACACAGTTATTTTCAGGAGAAAATAAAACTTCACATGGGTCGCAAAATTAGAAATACATCATGAGCGACTCTCTGGAGCTTTCAACTCATGATGTTTGTCAGCATTTGGTCATAGCTCTTTCTCGGGGTTCCGATAGTTTCTTGGTGCCTCCGAGGGCTGACACCCAACCCTACCACTACCCCCTCTCATGTGGGGAACTACAATCAATTTAGGAGCGAAGGATCTAAGCTAATAATATCAAATTAATGGTATCGGGTGCCACTTTTTGTAATTGCTTCATGTTAAATATGCGCAACACTAACCTGGTTTCCAACAGTAACTTAATTTTCCGCGGCCCGGTTTTTGTTATGACGCAACATCATCGGATGATACGTACACCAGTTGATGCTGCGTTGCAACGAAACCTGGATCGTACAAAATCAAAGTATTGATAAAAACTAACTTATAGCGGTGCTAATTTAATAACATCATAATTGTTGCACCTGCATTCAAAATAAATTCCTACGCGCACAGATAATTTTTTCTCTTCATGTTTTCATATTTCTTTAATTCGTTTTCTTAAACGATTAACTCATAGCAAAAGTACCATAGCAATCCGGAAACACGAACATTGTTCCTCGTTACAACATTTTGCGCATCAACATTAATTCATGGATTATATAATAAGTGTTCATATGTGTACACCTTAGCATGTAAATAGATATCACGTCATTCTTTTTTGCCCCTTCTGATCACACCCCTCATTCCACACTTTGCCATTGGTAATTCTGTAGACTCATCTACTCGTATCCAATCATTGTCCGTGTATTCCATTTAACAAATGACTACAGTTAAAAGAACGTGGATTCATCGTAATGAATTCAGGTAGTTGGGAATATACCGTTTCCTTGATCGGTCAATGAGTCAACGTATCCTGGGATAGGCATCTAAATTTGCACGGCCCCTATTTTCCCGCAATCAAAATGTCGTGTAAGGTAGCTAACCTCAGTAGGTTGAGCAGTGTTAAGCTGTAAATTCGTAAAATTTGCATAAACATCCCTGTACAAATAACAACTCATAGTCAGGGCAAACGCAAGCATCCATCTGCTTCGACCGATTCGCCTCACCACATCTTAAGAAAAATACGATTTACTTAAAACTGGTTCGCATTCCATAATAATCCCTTAGGTTGGCTTGTAACGTCGAACTACTCAGGTATGCTGGAGCGGAACATGGCGGATGAGCAAGTAAAGCGACGTCCTCCAAAGCAAGGAAGACTCAGGGATGGTATAGAGGGGTTAAATATACCTGTTGATGTCGACCGTAAATGCTAACCATAAATTGCAGCGCTACATAGGCGTAACCAGATAATCGAACCATTTCCAACGAAGCTGCTCGGGTCGTCCAAGTCGGGTTACGTCTCAACATGACGTTGAGTACTAATATTATAACCACAGCAGCGTGTTGTAGCGATTACGAAAGTGATCATTTGGAATTTCAGGGATGTAAATGTTCATTATACACTCATATTTTACTGCCACGTATTTTCCTGGCGTCCTCTTCTTCAATATATTTTTTCTTCTCCTGAAAAAATATTTTCTGTATCTAATTAAACTTTAAAAATTACCAAGATAAAGTTGATCCTGAAACCAAACTTTCCGTATTTATGTACTTGTATTGGTGAACGGAAACTGCCTGTAACCAGACAGATCGATTCATTTGCCAACAGAAAGCTTGCGGATGCAATCCAGTCTCAGGTATTGATTTAGCGCAGCTATGCCAGATGGATTTTTTTCTATTGTGTTGGCATTGAAAAATGACCGGAGTCTTCGGGATGCCAAGGAAATAGAAAAAATGCTGAAATACAGAACAGCAAGCGTGAATATGACCAACAAATTCATGCGATACTATCAACCAGCGGCTGGAAGAAAGTGCAGCAAAATACCCTTTCCCTTAGACTATCCTCAGGTATCAGACATTTTTGTATCTCCCTTATTCTAACTGTTAACATACCAGTATTTTAATGCTACTCTGCTTATTCTTATACGGAGAAGTACCCCTCCCATTTCATTTGACTGGACGTTCAAATGCAGTTTTATCTATTGCCATACAAGTTAAACGGCGGCACCTCCCAACTACGAGTATATGCCGGCTTCATAAAGTGTAAAAGAAGCATTGTCTCGATTGACATTATACCATACCTTGTAATGTAGAACTTCCGGCGGACATCAGATGGTGCAAGTACCATTTGACCAGGTAAATATATTGGAAAACGAAGTTAACGGGTTGGTCTGTGTACAAGTGGACACGGGAGTGAGTAAACAAAGATAAAATGGGCCCTTTCTTTAGTTACTGTATTACCGCCGACTTTTAACGCTGAGGTATTGCTTTTACGCAGCTATGCCATTTGGATTGTTTCTATTGTGTTGGCATTGAGAAATAACCGCGGTCTTCGGGGTGCCAAGGAAATAGTTGAAATGCTGAAGTATAGAAACAAGCAAACAGGAACAAGCAATTTCCAGCAACTGCTTGTTCCAAGGGTGTTATAAATATTTCCAAGTCAGTTGTCCTTTACAGCTGGTAGGAAGAAATTAGAGCATGTTAGTCAGCGCGTGGAAAGGCAACAAGTGGGTAGGAAAATGACCTGAGCTGGAAACAATGACAAACGTTTGATTCACGCTCATACGGTGTGAATCTACGACCTAAGAGCGATCTCTGACATTCAGCGGAACGTGGAGGATCATCGTCATGGGTTATCATTGCGGAGATTGGCTTGCAGCTCTCCGAGCTTCCCTGTACACTTCCAAACTCTTCATTCTCCATTATGTATTTTTTTCCCACGGACGATAAGGGATCACAACAACTGTTTACGGCCACGCTAAAAGAAGAAAAAATATTTTTTTTCTTTTTCATTAAAAGTAGCCTAGTATGTAGTCATTATTTCGTCAAATTTTAGTTAATTTTCCTTCTTGTTTCTTGCACCACATCTCGCATACGTATAAAATTATTTCACATTTAGAGAGCGTACTGCTGTAATTAACATTATTTTCATTTCAAAAAAAATTTTGCATATTTATAAATAATTAGCGATTAAGGAAAACTTTATGTTTTATGCTGAATGACTAGTATTGAACCACTATCACCCCAGCAGTGACTTTCAGGATACCATGTAGATGTAGTTGTATTTCCACGCGTTGATCTCTTCCGTCATCAGCTCATAGTAATTTCTTCCTCTGTCATTCTTGCCTTCTAAGTTTACTTCAGTTATGGTCTTCAGTAAACTGTCGCGCCTCATTTTATGTTCAAATAGTTTCCCTCTCCTTCTTTAAATTCTCCTCCTTAAAGCTTCTCTCTTCACCTACGCTTCGAAGTACTTCTTTATTCGTCACTTGGTCAATCGATTTCATTTTCATTAATTCTTATGTGGCCACGCCACCATTTCCACCGGTTATAGTCTTCTTTTCCCTGCTGTTCCTATTCGTAATGTTTCAAAACCGCAGCAAAGTGAACTCCATATATGAAGATGTTAATAACCGCTTCGTTATGTATATGCGAGTGCTATTTGCCACTATTAGTAATGCGCAGAAGATAGTGCTTTAAAATACTATCAGTATAATACATTGGAAAACTGTGGGAAGTAGCTTTGTTTTGTCGGATTAGAATTTAAATCTCATTGTCTTCGTTGTGTTTCATTAAATCTCTCAGCTCTGCTAACAGATCATTAATATTCATCTCGTGCACAAGTGATAGTTAGCATTATCTGCCAGTGACTTCTCGTTTGAGATCCACACTTCGCTCCAGAGGACCAGATAGCGATTGCACAAGAATAGAATACGCTGCCAATTTTTATTTAATCATTCACCTCACCCAAACCATTGGGTAGTTGAATCGAAAGTGCCAATTAATGGTTATTCGCCGAATGTTCCCACAGGCAATTCATCCTTTCAACCCGTTCGCGAAGCCACAAGAGGCACAGCTCGTCGGAACGCACCTGCCGTGTGGTGATGGAGGGAGTAAGCGTCACTTGCACGAGGGGAGAGATTAGTATACCGACGCGGGAAGGGACGGACGCCGCGGAGAGAGGACGACTGGTGTCGAGAAAGAAACAGCGAGGATAATCATGCGTACGTGGTTTATTCCCCAAGAGTGAGTGATTTTTTTTGCGTCTCCGCATTTTCTTAATGGAAGTCTCTCTCGGACGGAGGCCCGGTTATCCGGCTATTGCGGCTTGCCCGCCGACGGCAAAACTGACTCCCACCCGACACCCCGTCCGCGAAAAGCAGAATTAATTTTTCAGTCTGGCGATCAACAAGGGTGGAATAGCGATGATGCCCTTAATCCGCTCCGAGACTTGAGAAGAGAAAACAAGCGAAAGGATGAAGGAGAAGGTGTGGAAAGGGAATGAGAGGCGGGTGCACACATTCAACCACACATGCACACGCGAGGCAATAACAGATACGAAAGAGGAGGAAAAGTGCTCGTGTCGAGTGCATGCATGCCCGTAAGTAGATGGTATATAACCTGCGAGACAGCGTTTCGGATTTTGTATCGCAGCGGAAGTAGGTGTGTGAGTGGAGGGAAAATTAATGGGGTCGAGTGCGCGGATGGTTGGTTGTTCAGGGGTACAAAGGATGCCATTTCCCGCGTCTCCGAATCCCGCCTCGGGAGTAAAGTGGAGGTGGTGGGAGGTCAGGGAGGGAGTGGAGGGAAGATTTCTGGCCGGATACGGCAGTCTGTTGTTGGGAAAGGTCCCCTTGGGGGTCGATCAACCCGAGCGGCCCTCGGGGCGCCGCGTAGGAAACACAGGGCCGGATGCACCTCGGTGCGCGTCGTCGATGCACCCACCGGTTTGGCTCATCCGTCACGCAGCAAAGCGAATTAATGGCCGCGCTTAGGGTTTCGGTGACCATTGTGCGTCGTGGCGAAGAGCAAGACGTCTGGAATGTTGGTGACCAACTCTACGGTGTAAAACTCCACGAAAGGGTAACGACGAGGAAAAAATCACAACGAAAAATTTTATTACAACCAACTAATACACAGTCGTTGTTTCGTCGTTTCTTAAAAAAGCTGGAAGTACGTAGGTCCTTCAATAAGTCTTTAAAAAACCAAGAGATGACGCTAGTAGCATCGGAAAAGGTTTTCTTTTCGTAATTCTTATCTCTCACCATACTACTATTTAAGTTTCAGCTATATCAATTACGTGTTTTCATTTTCATAGTCGATTGAAACAACAAACTTTTTTATTTTGGAAAACGAAAAACAAACAGTTTCGTCCAATGATCAAAAACTTCTATTTAAAAGGCTTAATACCGAAAGAGATTAAAGACAGGTTGGATGTTTTTGATGGTACATTAACTTCATTTCATTCGTTTCACATGAACTCCTCAGGCAAATGGTTTCACGAGCAAAATACTTTCAAATTCGGCTTCCGCATAATTATTGAAAAGGTGGAAAACCTTTTCAATCGGGTGAAACTTAAAAAAATTACAGTATCGCAGCTTCTTCTCCCTGATCCCACCAATGTTCACACGCAAAACCTTGTCCTTTGAAAATTGTGTTTTCAGCTCTGGCTATCTGATGGGGTAAATGACAAGGAAATGTTTTGTTTCGATTACCACTACGACCAGCAGCTTTCGCGAAACTTATCCGGTACCATAATTCGCAATCTTAAGTTTCATATTTGGATGTAAATTTGAAGACCGTCTCCGTAATACTTTTTCATCTTTAGGCCAGTTTTTTCGCAAATAGCCGTATGCAACACCCAATTTCGCCTTTCATTCCCTGATCAATGCTGTCGCATTATCAGACATCAGACGCCTAGAATGTTCATCATGCGAAACAACCAACTAATATTTATCAGAGTCCACGGTTTTTTGGAATATGTGGCGATCATGAAACACAGCAATTGAAAATAATGTTTTTTGAAAGATTTGTTCAATTTAAGCGATTCATTTCATTTATTTAGATAATTGAAATGAATAACTGACGTAAGAGAGATCCCTTTGTTGGCGTGAGTTCGATTTCGGTGTACGACCAACATGAAAAATAAACGGGAATATTTACTTTGGAAACGTGATTTTTTCTCTTTTTAATGAATTGATATTTAATTAATCCGTACGAACAGCATTATCTCAGCAAAATTTGCGTGCATCTCTCGAATTCGTGAAGTGAGTTTACGCTACATTAATCTTTAATTTACATTGGATAGCTTTAAAATCTCTAGATTTTGCCCCGACCTATCTAATAGTACAGTTAAGTAGATAGAAAGAGTTGACAAATGTCCGCACGGAAAGTACCAGGAAAATGCTCAGAGGCGGTTCAACCACGCGCATCACCCTGAGTTATTACCTCTGAGAAAAAGCAAATTTAAACCTCGGGGCGATAAGGAAGGCCACCTCCATTTTATATATATGTTATTTATTCTAATAATATGACGGATATTACCCGACAATGGTGAGTATTTCCCATGCTGGGATGACATCTTGCTCTCCGTGCCCATAAACTCTCCAACCACCGGGATGTAATGGCGTCCATACCGAATATCTACGCGGAAGATCGCTTCGCGTAATGGGGAAAGGAAAGGTGCGATTCATATGAGCAGCAGGAAATACTGTGTGGAAGAAAGATGGGGAATGGGAGAATATGGAAGGTGGAAGAGTTCTCTAGCTCCCGGGAGACACGATCCCGCTCCCATGGGTGGTGGCGGCGATGGGATCTCTCCATCCGCCTCCGATGCAACTACGTAGACGCGCGCACGGCCAACGAGTGGGAATAATGAAATTCTTTATGTTACCGAGACGGCCCACTCCTCTCCTCTCCCTCTCTCACTTCAGAAAAATTAACTAAAGCGACGCAAAAAAATAATGTCCTTCGATATGCATTTTCTCAAATATGGTAGAAATTTGTTCCTGTCATCCATTGCAAGTGTACTATCGGAACGATGATCACGATGCATGGCTGATTATTCCAAAGGAGTATCTTTATCCGAGAAAAATTACATACATAGGTACACACACACCCTTGAATCCGTTTCGGGGAAGGAAAGTTGGAAATTCAATAAAAACTTTCATTATTTACATTAAATAATTAAATAAAATATTTGTGCGTATTTAAAATATTATTTCATGTAAATTCTTCCCTTTACCTATTTTTGGTCATAGTGCACAGTCATTGCAAACTTCTATCTTTTCACATACACGCAATTAACTTAATGCATGGTCTTCTGTCCAAGAAGCTCCAAATATTCCTTGTCTTAAACTCTTTATTATCTTTTACCCCATTCACTCATGTCCACATTCACTCATGAATTGCATTAACATCAAAACTTGCATGGGGTAACTACACACACCAGAAAAATATGCCAGTAAAATGTAATGAAAAGTAAAAGAGAGGTGTCACTTCATTAGAGCTAGGCCACATTTGCCTTATGCGGCAACTTTTTGGGATACATGAGAGAAAACTTTAGCTAAGCAATTGGAAACATTTCAGAGAAGATTCAAAAGGTTTGTTAGAAATTACCACGAGAAGATAGTGAGCGTGACGGGCATACGAGAGGAATTGGGATGGGGACCTCTTGAGTCGCAAATACAGAAGGAAAGATTAAGTCTTTTAGAAAGGTACAGAACACTTCACACAACACAGAGTTTACACGTGAAGCTTAACTAGTTTTTGTGGACCCACCCTGCATTGGCAGATTGAACCACCACGATAAATATACGACAGAGAGACTCGAGTACTCGTTCTCATTAAGAATCGTTCTTTACACCAACTCAATCCTACATTTTAAACTCAAACAGGAAATTTCTAAGTTCTATTAAAACACGCCCATTATTTCATTTTGTATATTACGTGTGCAAATGTATACAAGCAAATTTACATACATATTTAAGTGCATACTTATTTGTACGTATATAGCTGATGCCCGAACAGCTCCCGTCACACGCTCTTGAGGCGACTTGAAGGTATTCCATATATGTAGAAGTGAACGTATTGGTCCAGCTCTTCCTCTGAGACCATTTAGTCTTCTCGCATGCATTTTCTTGACGATTCCACTCTAATGTATTCTCTTAGCATTTAACATAACAGCCCAGAACACTTTTTCATATTTTTCAATAACCGGTGTATTTACAATTCACATTTTATTATGACCCACTCATTCCTCACCCTATCCCTTACATTTCTGCCTAAGAACTCTTCAAAAACTAGGTAAAATAGCATTTCCCAATTCAACTACCTCTCAAGTTTAGAAATATTTAAGCAAACTCCATCAAGTTTTTGCGAGGGTGTTGGACGGTAGGCGGAATCAGGACTGGCATAAGCCAGAACGAAGCGAGAGAAAGTGCAGTGTAATCGTTTCCCATTGTTGTTCACTTGATGTTCCGCTAGTATCTTCACCTTGGGGCTTGTGGAGAAACCCAAAGAACCAGTCAGCGAAGGTATAGTGAGTCCAAATAAGAGATCATTGTCAATGTCATTCCACATCCCGTGATTAATCGTAGACATAGCAAATAAAATCAGCCCATGTCATAATGCCATGCCATGTAAAAATATTTGACGAAACTAGGAATTAGAAGTTATGAAAAGGGTTCGGGATGTTTTTGGACTTCGCAGGCTTCGATGCTTCTGGCCGCCATCCACTCCCATTCATTTATCAAGCACAATTCCACACCCTCTATGACCCAAAGAACTACCCACAGCCAACTAAAGAAGGTGAAGATGCAAGTCACTTATTTTTTGAATGACTTTATTAGTTTTCACTTGAGTCGCGCCACTGGATTGATGAATACCCAAATGACTCTTACGAGTAACATAAGATTGAAGTCTTCACTGAGGTAGCAGCATCTATCAACAATTGTCATTTAGACAAAATCATATGAACACAGCCGGCAGGAGATGAAGACGCTTTTTCTGACTGATGTAATAGCGTCATAGGCAACTTAATTTGACATACTATATATTCATCCCAGACCTGACAAATAAATTAATCTATTGGATAGAATACGAGGCCTATGGCCCCCTTTAATTACTGCACACACCCCTAATCTATTAAAGGAATAAATTTGAATATTTTTCGACTCTTAAAATCGTTAATTGTGAAAAAGTGCAAATCATTAACCATTTTTTTAAGTTCATAGTTAAAGTTCAGTTCACAGTTAAATTTTTCAATATGTCAAGCTTTGTTAAACAAAATATGCCATTGCAACTGATAGCTTTGCTTATTCTGTTTGGCTAGTTGGTAGATGCATGCACCTGCCGGCGCAGATGCAGAGACCTAATTGTTCTCAGTGGAAGGAAGGGTGATTAATAGAAGTAGCCGTGAAATGGGTGTATACGACGGGGTATGTATGGCTGTTGATGCTTTTAGCGAGGAACGCTTTATGCACGCGGAAGTGTACATTTCATCCGAGTGAGTACATAGGGGTTCAGGATGAAGGAGGAGATTGGGTGCGAGGAATTTTAATGGAGCCATGCATCCGGTCGGTCATGACAGTGATGCAAAACGCGATGCCTGCGAACGAGGAGCGGAGATTTCTTCGAGTCTCGTTGCTTGGCCGGCGTCTATATGAAACACTGGATGGGGATAGGTTTAAAGTGTAAGAAGATTGCAAAAAAGGTAAACAGAGCGATGAGGGAAAGGTGTGAAAGGTACTGGTGTAAGAGAAAGGCAGTGGGAAATCACACTAATCCCCGGATTACATTTTGTTTTACAAGGAAAATATTGACAGAATAATTTTTATTGGCTGGCTAAAATCTGATCCCCCTGGAAGTTTTTCTTTTTGATTTAGGAAATAGAGTACCTTATACTCATACTTTTAAGCATACGAAAATTCATTCTCGTTGAATACAAGCATAAACGCGAAGAAGTGCAAAAGAGAAGGTCGTACAAACTAGTAATCGTGAAGAAAACATCCGAAAGATCTTCAGTAGCAACTTTCACCTTCTCAAAGCTAGAAAATTTCACAAGTTGGTTATTGAAATGAACGAGTACATCAAACGTCACGTAAAATGTGGAATTTTTCGAAATTTCGAGTTCACCTGTTTGCAGACCAAAAATAATTGAAAGACGAAGTAATCCTAGAATAAAAATACTACTAGAGAAATATTACCTACTAGTGCTAAATACAATCTAAACGAAATACTAACTACAAATATTACCCACAATACTAATTTACCCATTTACTAATGTCCTCCCGAAACTTTTTAAAACCCACAAATTCGAATTCCGAAAGACACGGGTAGATGAAGAACACGGGAAATAGATGAAAATCATTAAGGGTGAGGTCTAAGTTCTCCACAGTATTTAATTCACTTCAAGGATGAGAGAAGGAACTGAGGACGGAAATACAAAATCCCAATGATGAGTGAGGCAAGGAAATCAAAGATGCATTAGTTTTCAATATCAGTATTGCATCTGTCCTATTGCACCCAATGACTCAATAATGACCGTCAAAACCCATCTATAAAAAGACTACCAAGAACCATTTTACCTGCGATCATCCATTTTTAAATTATACACTGCCTTAAGTTTCCGCCATTTTTCTATGGTTATTTTTTGCGTGCGTATAGCTGAGGAAACTAAATTTCGAAAGAGAAAAAAATACTCACGGCGAAATTTAAGAACTAATTTCATCCCGCAATAAATGGTTTACATTTCAATAAAATGTATAGAATGGAAGAAAAAAGATAATAAGATTAAGTTTATCTACCTTTAGTGATATGTGAAACTCAATGTTCCTTCCTTCTTTAAGCTGATTTCACTGGCGATGGCTGGAGGTGAGAAAGGCTCCAACCCGCCGTGGAATTTTAAACTGACAAATTCTTTATCCAGATTCAGCTCTTCGATGCGTGTTGACTGTTCATAGAATTCAATCAATAACTATCACCGATGTGGAGCGTATACATTCTTTGACTACCCGGTTTGAGACGGGTCAATGCAAGAAAATATCTACAGTGAATACCTTAAGCCAATTAGTTTTTAGCATTTTCTTTCGCTTTCATTCGATCATCCATAGGTGCTTTTAAGTGGCAAATATAATGGCGACGAAAGAGGAAGTGAATGGCAGAGCATTCCATTGAGCCAGGCAGGTCATTACAACCAGGGACAGCGCACACTTCGGCCACGTATCGGCATTCACGAAAAGTTTCGGCACTGCTGCGGATTCAGCGTTGATACGAAAACGAGTCCAGCACCGAATTGCCCGAATTGCTCGCCATCAGTCAGGTTCATTGGGTAATGCAGTAAGTCAACCGCTCGAACGCCAAGGACTTGATGATTCACTGCAATCAAACCTTCAAAGAGTGTTCTTGAAGCCCATAAACCCTGCAGCTAAATTTCCTCAGTCCACTAAGCATGAAATGACAGCCTGCTAAGCACGTGGGTTTCAGTCACTTAGAGAATAATTATTAATCTATTTAACCATGACTAATATGGAGCCTAAATCCGACAGATCAAAGGAATTGTAATGAGAATGATATGCCGTTGATAAATCTTGAGTACAAACATATTTCCTTTTAAATTAATCTACCGGATAAGGAAGGTCTTGGATGGACACAACCACCAAATAACTACCTCCTAACAAAACACAATACAGCATCCTACTCTACAACAAGTCCCTCTTCATTTCTGCATACTTCCTTTCTCCCTTCTTCCCGTCTAACATCCCTATCCTATTCCTACCCTTTCCTCGTTTGTCTAACAGTATTCCCTTTATTACAGTCTTCAACATGCCATTGCCGATCAATATGCTTTTCATCCATTTTTCTTGCCTCCTTGTGATTTCTCCCAACTCTCCTCGCCCACCATCCCTAGTACTTCCTCATTTGTTTTCTTTATGGTCTATTTTACCTTCTCCATTCTTCTCCACACTCTCATTTCAGAAGTCTCCAATCTACGTACATGTATATCCTCCTGCTTCAGCGACCATGTTTCCGCGTCGTACATAACTACGTTCCATATCAAAGTTTTGGCGAGTCTTTTCTTAATATCCTTACTCAACGTACAACATACAAATAAACATTTTGTAACTCCAAGCAAAACCCAATCCAGCAACCTAATCTACATCAGGTCCCTCTTTATCTCTGTGTACTTCTTTTCTCCCTTCATCCCGTCCAACATCCCTATCCTGTTCCTGCCCTTTCCTCGTTTGTCTAATATTATCCCCTCTATTACCTTCTTTAACATTCCACTACCGCTCAATACGCCTTTCATTCATTTTTCCTGCCTCCATAGGATTTCTCTCAACAAACCCCTCTCCTCCCCCACCATCTCCAGTACTTCCTTATTTGTTTTCCTTTAGGTCCATTTCACCTTCTCCATTCTTCTCCACACCCACATTTCAAAAGCCTCCAATTTACGTCTATCCTCCTGCTTCAGTGACCACGTTTCCGCGCCGTACATAGCTACGCCCAATATCAGAGTTTTTACGAGTCTTGTCTTAACATCCCTACTCAACGTCCCCGTCATCAACTCCCTCCTCCTTGAGAAAGCCTCCTTGCCTAGGGCAATTCTTCTCCTTACGTCCCTACTACTTTGACCGTGTTGGTCAAAACACTTCCGAGATACGTAAACTTCCACCTGCTCTAGTTTTTGCCCTCCTATTTTAATGATAAACTTAGCCTTTGTCTTCCTGAATAATCGCATTACCTTTGTTTTATTTTTATTGATTATAATAATTTGATAATTATCATCCCATATCCATCGCATTGAATTTCCAATTTACTCAGCAATACTTGCAATCCCTTGGCTGACTGATAAACTAGAGCTTAGTCATCAGCAAACTTAACTGATTTTACGAATCTTCCATATCTTCCTAAACCTTTTAGTAGTTCCGCAGGAATTTTGTCTACCCCCACGGCCTTATTTGGTTTCATCTCCCTTAATCCCCTTTCTATTTCATTTTCGAGTAGGCCTGGATCTAAGCTATCTTCATCTACGTCATATTCCCTTTCTATGCCTAAACTTGTTGGCCTAAGTTCTTCACCATACAGTTCTACTATATACTCGTACTCCTTCCATTTCTCTTGGATCTTTTCTGTGTCAACTATTATCTCACCCGACTTGTCTCTAACTGTTAGAACAGATCTTCCCTTCTTACTTCCCGATAGTGATTTAACCGTCCTGTATACCAACCCTTCCTCTGCAAACTTTCCATATCTTCGCACTGCGTCTTCCACCATGCCTCTTTTGCTTTATTTGTTTCCCGTTAACTCTTTGAACTTCTTTCTGGCGCACCCCAATTTCACCCTTCCTCTGCAAATGTTCCATATCTTAGCACTGCGTCTTCCACTATGCCTCTTTTTCTTTATTTGTTTCCCGTCTCAATTTATTATTTAACTCTTTCTACTTCCTTCTGCCTAGCTCTTGTGTTTACATTCTTCCATTTTCTTCTCTCATCCATATTTCTAATCATCTCATCCATGATCCATGGTTTCCTTGTCCTTTTCCCATTAAAGGTTCCTACAGTTTCATTTGCGGCTTTCGATATCTCTTTCTCGATACATTCCCATTTTTCACAAACATAAGATGAACAAATTATTGAACCAAAAGGGTCTAAAATTTCACAAATTGAATTAAAGAACAAAGACAGAATCTTTGTAATCATGTTAACAAGGGTTGCTTTCCTACATCTTATAAGTATTCGTATGGAAGTTTATCTCTTTATACAAGACGCGTGTAGCCTAAGTTCATTTCCACGAAATGGTCTTGAACAAAAATCAGCAACCACATGATACCAATTATGATGACAGGAACAGTATTCAGAACGTTGATTCTATAATAAGAATTACCCATAGCTACGACTTTGAATTTCTACAAATTCTTCGTGTTTTTCGACTTACATCTAAATAAATTAATTTTGAAATAAATCGACTAATTAATAAAATAGTAGGATGGATTTGATTTTCGCCATGTTGTTTTAACTTGGGAATCACTTAGGTATCCATAGACATATTTAAAAAGAAATTTTCGTTCATTATAAATATCTTGAACGGCATCAGCTGATTTATCCTTAGAATATTTTTTGAGTCATGTATGTGAAGTCTACTATTTCTTTCTGCCCGTCTACATGTCTGTTAAGTCCGCTATTTGTTACCATTAAATTTCAGCTTTCTTTGAAAAATTACATTAAACCACGAATATTTTATGTGCAACATTAAACAGTACGCCACAGCAATTTATTGCTGTGACGTACTGTTGCAGTCAATACTTTCTATTGCTAGTAGAAGCAATTCGATAAATTTACAAATTATCATTCATAACAGAGCATGTTTTAGATATTATAATGGTAATTTCTTATGTGAAAAAAGAAACGGTATCATTGGTTACTCGTTAGGAAATGGTAAAATGTATGGGCGGCATCGTGGCACGTTCGATCGTTGTAATAAAGTCGGTTTTTCTCAAACGATTTCTGGGAAATTTTACATGGTTCCTCTTTTCTTCCTAGGAAAGCTACAGCGGTATCCTTAAACGCAATGACCAGAATATTTTTTCAAATCCAGGACCAGACACATTCATCTCTCTGCTAACTGTTAACTCGATGGTGCAGTGGAACTTTCCGAACAAACAACCCAAGATCTCTCGGGTTACACTCGAATTCGATCCGCCGCCACCAACAGCTCGCATTGCGGTATTTCCCAGGGTAAGTGAAATACTCCCTTCCAGGAATCCTCCCTCTCCGCCACCGGTTCCTATTTATTTTTTTCCTGCGGCGAGGGACGTCCCAAATGGACGGGAGCGAGCCCGATTGCCCCTCTCGCTTCCGCCCGCCGCGCGTCGGGGAGAGCCGCTGGAGCGTGGCAAGGGAAGGGAGAAGAAGCACGCCCACTGCTGCGGTCGCCTCTCCAAAGGAAGATGGAAGGGGGGGAGGCAATGAAGGAGTTGGGACGCAGAGAGGAGACCTGCAGCGGCCACCCCCATTGTCTCGAGGGAGGGAGGTGAGGATGGAGGTGAAAAAAATGCACACACACAAGCCCAAGGGTCCCGTTCCCCCCTTCGATCCTCTCGCTCTAACCCCTCCCCTCTTCGTCTCTCCCTCACTCCGCATAGCCCGCGGTTTTCCGCCGATGGCACGAGATAAGAGTCCTCTGGATGAACATTTCTTACCTAACTTGGGTGTGTTGGATCTTACAAGATGTTTCCCAGAAGGCTGTATGCGAGGATTTAGAAATGTGGATTCGCGCACTATGGGAAATTCGAAACTTTGCAAACTTTTACACAATTAAAAAAAATTTCCCGGGTGGGATGACTTCGAAAAAGTGAAACTCGTACCATCATTTTTTTCTTCTCGAAGGCTGTTTCCCATGACCACTAGCAAGTAGATCGCAGTAAGGTTTTCCTGTTTATACCATTGTACTCTTGTTTAAACTGATTTTGTTCGTTATCTCAGTTAATATACCAACGTATCAAAGATCATCAACCACCCTGAAAAATATAAACAAAACATAAACTCGGTAATCAACCCGAAGGTCTTTTTGGTATGTGATGGTAGAGTTCACCGAGTAGTAAGCCCAATGGCGTATGAAATTCACACATCAGGGTAGGGGGGGGGGCAGTGCTTTTCTCTGTGTCGATAATGGTTTCCCAGGAAGAACTGGTATCCAAAAATATCACATAGCTTGAGAGGACCAGAGGTGGCTTGGGGGGACCTGGGAATCGAGCCCGGGGCCTCCAGTCAGTAGTCCAACGCTCTACCGCTCCACCCCTGGACTACCGCATCCCTTCCCAAAATATATGCATAATAGTAATTGACTTTCTGAAATGACGGGATTGATGGTTATGTCCTGACCTCCCACGCCAAACTCTCAACCCCATCGCAGTGCCGTATTTTTTCATTGGCAATGCGATCCCCTCTTGGGTGTTGTTCTCGTATTGTGGAGAGCATTAATCAGGCCGTATAATGGATCGGTCTAATTTTCACCTTTCTTTGTTAAAAAGATAAAAAATGATGAACTCTCTCAATTTTTACACTGCCTACAAACACTACATATCACCGAGTTACTCACCTAATAGTGCAACAAGCAGTCGTGCAGCGTCTTTACTGGCTTACCATTTTCGAGAATGCATATGCTTCGGGAAGGATTTAATATAAATTGTAAGTTTTTGAAACGTGGAATTGAAGAATGATGAAAATACCTATAACGGGCAGAGAAATGTCGAACGGACCAGACAGGTAATGTAGGGAAGGAAATAGCGGAAACTGGCTGAAAAAAATTCGAAGAAAACAAGAAGAAGAATGAGGCGATAGAAGTTCCTTAAGCTGTGCATAGTTTTCAGGGACATTCTAAAACATACCACAACACGGTCTACTACCTATAATAATGGTAGAGCTAAAAAACTATCAACTCACAGGGATTGCGGGTCCAAATAAGTGTTTACAGCATTTTTGGTGCTTACACCTAAAGCTCAATAAGAGTTCTTTAGCCGCAGTTGCTGGGAAGAAATGCTCCCCTGATTTCACACTTAGCTATATAACTGAGGACGTTTGAAGATAGCGGACAAATCTTATAAGAAAGAAAATAATGGCTTTTCGCGAAGGGCTGAAGAAAGAAACCATATATTGTTTTAAAAAAAAGCTGGCCAAGGGACACCTATTGCACTGCTCGGTGGCATGTAGGTGCGAATAAAGCTGATATTTTTGAGTTAGGAACAAACGGACGTGAGAAGAGCGTTTGCAGTACCGAGAATGACAGCAAGCCATTTCATCCGCAAAAGTTACGGAAGGCGTTCAACGTCCTTTCCGACGGAAAGTCCATCGAGCTTGAACTCCTTTCCACCAATCAAACACGGGAGTGACAGTCCAGAAAAAAATCTCTGATTTAAAAAAATTCAGCCGAGACCACTGTATAGACATGAAAACAATAGGATCCGACAGAATACCCTACAACCATGAAGTAAAGATTTCTTTCTCTGGCCATGAATTTTAAGCCATAGTGTCTAGGGATGAGTAAACTCCCTGTCATAAAACCAAACAATTACCAAAAAAACGAAAACAAAAAAATTGAATGCTCTGTCCTGGTGTGAACATATTCAAGGAAAGGATATTTGACTTAATCTGTGAAATTCAAGACGCAACGATTAATATACTCTTCTTGTGCTTGCCAACTTGTTTCTCTCCGCCAAAATTGAAGTCTATTTTTCACCATCATCCACAGGAGGAAAGATGGTGACGAGTGAGGTATGAAATTCACCACACGTTTATGGGTTAATGCAACTTTCAGGATTTTACTGCTGAAGTAAAGTAAAATATAGTATAGCACGCTCAATTCCGTTTGGTGTTAATGTGCTATTTGTAGCAATGGGTTGAAGTCTCCAGCATCCATTATGAATTCCCGCGTTGATGTATATATGTATATACTATATATTTCCGTTGAAATATGGAAGTCGAAAGTTTTCAAAAAAACATACTTTCCCCTACAGGGGGAAAGTAAAAAGCATTTGGAATGCCCCACCATTCGTCATTGGTCACTTATATGTATCTGTTTATTAATTTTTTCAATGGATGTGCCATAACCTTTTTTAGCTTATACACGTACAATAGGTAACAATTAATGAAGTGAAGAAAATAAATGTTATGTAAAACGTTGCTCAGTTCCAATTATTTTATGGCACCCCACATTTTTATACCAATTTCTTTTCATAAGTACCAATTGTTTCCCTATGCATTTAATGATACATAATTAAAATAATTTTAAAATACTTGATATAACTACTACTATTATTTGAACCTATTTCGGTACATCCCTATGGGATTATAATGGTAAACTGAAAATAATTGCGTATACATAGCGGAATGGATGCTATAAATATTTTTAGTAATTCTGCAATTACCGATCTAGTATTATGATTAGCTTTTATCACTCTAATCAAGATACCGCTACGCTGAAGGGTAGTGTCCATCCTCAATGCAGAACTCGGAGAAAATATCAACAAAAAAATTATCAGCTGGGACGAGGCAAGCACGTACCGCGACCACTACACCGGGGGGAATCACCTTGTGGAAACGTGGGTGGGTGGGATACAGTAAAAGAAGGAAACTTTTGTGAATCAAAAAGAAATATTCTCATAGCCCTTGAGGGGAGGATTTATGGAGGTTAATGTCCCCACGAAACCACTCCACCACGCATAGGAACACACGTTTCTCAAGTGGATAATGAATTCTCGCGTGGATTGTTGATAAATAAACTTGGAAAAAATTGATTGGAGCAATATTTACATTCATTTTCATTGCACTCTCTGTAAAGCGAGCCTCAAAGGTGCGATTCACATGATGCGATGAATGTTTTGCATTTTCATTTCAGAAACTGAATGGCATGTAAGCATGATTGAACTGACCAACGTGGTTTCAAGTTTTCCGCGGTTACATCGTTAGGAATCCGGTTTTTTTTAAGTCGTCCGTGGGGGAATCGACCCCTCATCGCCGCTACTATCGATAAATGTCGCAATATCTGGTCAAACTGACCGGAGCGCCAAAAAACCTAGCACGCGACGCGACTCAATCCCATCACGATCCTCCCGCGCACCATGCTACGCTCCGACAAAGAAAGCCCAAGGCTCCCAAAAGATTTCCCATCCAGAATAGAAACGGGTGGAGGAATGCAGTTATTTTTTTCGGGTGTGCATGGTGAGGACTTAGGAAGAGCGTGAGAGTTCCCCATCGGAGGAAAAGCACGTTTTTCCGCTCCTTGCGTTTCCGTCCTTGCGCTTCCACCCATTCCGCTCCGAAAGGAGAATGCGACTCGTTTAAGACGCTATTATCAAACGAAAAAAATATCACCGAAAGACCTTAAGACCTTCATTTGAAAATATTTTATGTAAGTAGATCGAACGATTGATAGGAATCATTAAAAGACGAGGGAGTGTCTCCACATTTAGATCGTATATTGCCGATCGGATCAAGATCAATTTAAAATTGAATAAACAGCGGCCGAAAAAATATAGATTTTGGATTCCTTGTTTCTGCGAGGCGTATATTCAAGGGATTGAATTTTTTTTCAAACTCATCTCTGCAAATACTGATAGCCAGTAAGTTTATTCAAAAATAGCTTGATCTCCATTTCAATTGCCTCATTTCTGCAATCCTAATCCATCCCTCGGTCCAATTACCTAACACAATTCCCTTTCAGTGGTGCTTGCACCCCTTGTATATCGTTGCGTAGAGGGCAAGGAATATTCTTCATCATCAGTATTTCAATCCTAAGGTTGGTTTACTGAAACCCTTCATTCTTTTCTATTTGGTGTTAATTCCCTCACCCCCTGATAGCTTTTTTGTTTTGCGTTCTTATTAATTTGCCGTCATTCTTTCTACTGTAAACGAGCGTGAGCGGTAAAGGCCATAAAAAAATCCTTCTGTGAATTCGTGTAAAAATAGAATATCACGTGGATATTTTACTGTTTTAACAGTTTCATTTAAACTTGCGAGTGAATCCGATCCGATTAATTTCCATTGGCGTGCGCATCTGAGTTCCTCGAGTGATTACAAGCACGCGATTTATATTCACTCCCTTTGGAGTCCCTGCAAAGCTCATACAACGGACCCTCTGACTCCGTGAGGTGCAAATCCATGGTCGTAGGCTTCCTCTCGGCCGGTCATCCATCCCACTGCCCCCTCCCTCCCCCTCATCCTCTTAGTCTTCCTCCCGAAACTTCATTCCCTCCCACCCATTTCCCCATTTCATTCCTCCGCCCCCCCTCCACGTCACACCAGAGCCCTTTTCTGCCAAGCGCCCCCCCAAGTTCTGCATCCACCCCCACCCTGTTCTGTCTCTCTGTCTCTCTCCCTCTCAGCCCTCCTCCATCCCCTTCCCCCGGCCTTCCGCTTCACTCAGCGGCATCAGCCGTGGCCTTCCGGAGGCCGGTCCTTGAACCCTTCCTCCGAGGGCGCCTCTCGGAGATACCTCACATCTCATCTTACCATTTCCCCCCTCCCCGCCGCCACCTTCCCCCGCTCCGTCCTCTTCCGTGCTCGCTTTTTTCCTCCTCGATTCCCTTTCCATCTGCCGTTCCCGACGGCCATCCACCCCTCCCCCATCCTCTTTCGCCCTCTCAACAACTGACATTCATTCCGAGGATGCACGGTCCCACCCTTCCTCGGATTGAGTGATCCTTCCACAATCGAGAGTAGAATACAATCAGGAATGCACTAGCACAAGCCCCCGACAAGATTTCCTTCCTCCACATCAAGGTACTCATGTATGCATGCATGTGTATGTGTATATACGCTATATATATACACAGTATTCAACCCGAAGGTCGGTTGCATATGTGACGGTAGAGTTCACCCAGTACTAAGCCCGACGGCGTGTGAATAATCACACATCAGGGTAGGGGGGCCAGTTTCTTTCCCTATGCTGGTTATGGTTTCTCAGGAACATATATATATGCATACATTTTCATACACATTTATAAAATCATCCTAAGTAAAAGGCACAAGACAGGTACACATATCTTTCATTCTTGATCAATGCCATTTATTATTTTTTTAGTAAATCTTAGAAAAAATCTGTACTTCTCTGAGAGAGTTATAATTCAGACACTTCAAAACCAGAATTAGGACAGCTTTATGGTGTCATGTTGATGTTTCAGCAGTTATCTCTTTGGTCTCTTCACGTTCCTCATGGGCTTTCATCTCAACTGACCTTGGCACCTCCGTAATGTAGTAAGCAACAAATCCAGACATGCCCAACACCACATGCTGCAACAATATACATCATTTTGTCATTATTCATTAAAATGGAGTAACATAGTTTACTAGAATATTACAACAATACCCTCTCACATAAAATCTTAAGTTTCTTAAGGGAAGATTACCTCTCAGAAGACTTGAGGATTCTTGAGGAAAGCTTAGAAGGAAATATTCTTGAGGATGGCTTAGAAAGTTTGATGTCATATTGAAATTTTTTTTGCCTAGATATACATTAGCGCATTTGTTTTTAATCTATTTATTATTTACATACCTGCATGTAAAAAACTTTAAAATAGTTTATGATTTCATGGCAAATAACATTTAATTCTAACAGAGAAATATTTATTTTCTGAATGGGTTAGACCAATGGTTAACCACCCAACTTGCTCACCCTATGGCCACAAGTTCAACAGACTACACGGGCATGTAGACCTCAGGCCTCAAAGAATATAATTGATTATGCAAGTAATACATTATGATCTAAACAACTAACAAATGTTTACGAATACGAAACAAATGAAATACGAATCTAAATGACTTGAAATGAAAGTGAAAACAACATACAAAATTTTCCCTGTGCAATTGTAGTGTTTTTTCATATTCAGCAAGTGCATATTCCCCATCTCATTATCAAGAAAGGAGCAGAAGTCAGGAAAAATGCATATAATCTAAGAAAATAAATCTCATGCATGAGGGATAATTCAAAAATTATTTTTAACCTGAACATGCAACTAGGTAAGTAAAAAAACCCATGTGGCATGAGAATATGAGAAAATAATCTGAAAAATGAGATTAAAGGAAAAAATAGTTTGCTTCAAGCCTGGGCATGGGTGTCATTTAAAGCCAGTACTTCCAGTCCAAGGGGAACTTGAAAAATAAACTAAAACTGGATTAACAGGATCCCATGAATCCACACGGCCACCAGAATCATTGTCGAGCAAAATAAAACTTGCTTTCAGTAGATATGCATTAGTCTGAGTTACCATTGCTGCTCCCAGTGATGCTCAACTAAATAAAATACTCATTACATGAATGATATAATCATTTATGTGCTGATTATTCTAATTAAGGCTAACTCAGGCAATGTTCACCTCAGATTAACATAACTATACTAGGTCAAAAATTTTATTGCTAATGGAATAACTACTTGCCTCAAATACAACTACAAATAAAAGCCGCAATGCTAACACATGCCAGTGAGCAGATGACAGGGAATATTCATTTTCACTTCCAGGAGGTTCTCGGAATCCTCTATACCTGCAATATTCAAGATTATCTTCTTCATCACTATAAAATAATCCTGAAGATTCATTCTTGCGATAAACTGAAATGAAGAAAATGCACATTAGAAAATTGGTATCAAAATAATTTTTTAACTTTAATTGTAAACTGCTAAGATCACCTAATATTAATTGAAATTCTAAGGGAAGTTGAAGAATTGCAAAACTCAGTAAGTATATAGGATAACAAGAGTTTCACCAGATATTTAAGGGTGTATCTTTTATTCCCTAGCATCCAAAATGTGTGCAAAAACATTTTATTGGTGATTCTCAGGTACATCAATCAAAAATTTGCTTATCAGTACATTTCTGGTTGGTATAATTTTGCTACCATTTGAACATCACTCTTTTTAGAGTACTTAAAGTAGATATCATTATGACATCCCCAGACTTTTTTTAAAGTCTAAAGGTGTGTATATCTTAATTCATTAATACTTTAATTCCAAAAAAGGCCTTTAACCTTTAAAAGTGGTTTAGGAATTTGAAATAAGAGATTAAATATTAAAGTGTCATGTCAATTGTTTCATTTAATTGCACAACTTGTATGCAAAAAAACCATACCTGATTTTCAATGAATAAGCTATGTCCTTGTCATTAGAACTGGGCACTAATCTAAGCATGTCAGAGAGTATGCCAGTATTGAATATTAAATATCAAGTAGAATCTCAATATAATGGGACTCTGCAGTAGACAAAATCTTTCACTGCATGCATTATTACAAGTGATGTTGTAATAGCCACAAATTAACATTTCCTAGGATAATATAAGTGAGTATTATACAACATAGGTATACAAATATTGACTGGGAAACAATGAGAAATGATTTATTATATTTTTATCACTGTTCAGAACTTGAATTGAATGTATTTTCATAGCAGCATAACATATCATAAGTACCTGGCCATTCAATACAAGTTTGAAACCATGACCATGGAGCATCACTGGATTAAAATAATATCGTACAGCACATCTTGGAATGAATTGGGAATGTAATCTTTTAATGCAAAGACTGAAAATTTAGATTTTTCCTTTATAAATTAACTTTAAAACTTTTTAATTTTTTAAAATTTCTTATTAGATAACTTATGTTGTCATGGCATGTTTTTAGTCTTATTTCCTGGGAAATATTGCATATAGTATGCATTTGCTAAAGAGAAGTCAATTAAAATGGGCATGGGCAACTTTCATCTATATGCAACCTTCTGTAGAGCTAACAAACTCACACAAGCAAATTAAAATGTCCGTAATATTTTAAATCTCAGATCCGTAGATCAGAAAGCTTCTTCCTTAATGCAATTTGCTGACCAATGATGAGTAAAGGTTACAGGCACAAACATTGGAAGAAATTGTTATGCCTAGCTTACTACCAATTTCTTTGAAGTGGGAATATAATATAAATCCAAAATTGTATGGCAGAATGCTAATTTTTTTGGACAATGCAATAATCTTCCATGGCTACCACCTTTTAATGGAATATTATCCTGTGAGTAAATAGTAGTAGTAAGTAGGAAAGAGACCATAGAACAGTTCTTTTTTCTTTATTATATAAAAAATATTGATGTTATTTGTTTAAACAACCTCTTTGGATTGGGGTCAAACTTTGGCAAGCAAACCATTCTTTTCTGTAACATGTTATGGCCGTCAGAACATTGTGCTTGTCTTTGATGTGATCTTATTCACTTTATTTAGAGGCTTATGCTGGTGATGTAACTGGTGTAAAATACCATTCCAGCTGCTAATCTCTACCAAAAAAATTATTTGAAAAAGGTAGATTCTGGGACACACAATTTTAATTTGAATCCATTTCTGAGTAATGGCAGAACTGCTGACTAACTGAAATATTGTCTCAGAGAAAATAAATATAGCCACAAAAAGATACCTACCCAGAAATAATGACTGGGTAGCCCAAGGTGAATGAGAATATGTTTTTGACCACAAAATAAATATAAAAATTTCCAATTCGTATGTTTACTCAATTGTTGAATCACTCATAATGTCAATTGACCACTGTGAGTGATAAGCATAGGGGTGCAATCACTGATTTATTTAATGTGCAAATCATAGGGCAACAAACTGTACATAGGGTATCATTCATTTTATTAAGATTACCATTATATGTCATACTTGTCATATCAGGTTTCCACTACAATTGCATACGTATACAATAACAATTAATTACTATTCGGAAGAGCCCCAAAAAAATTATTAGGTAGGTAAGTACCTGAAAGTGAGAAGTCAATGTATCCAGCTAAACTCTGGTCTTCGGACACAGTCTTGGTATAAACCAAACGTGGAATAAATTCTGAAGTAAATGCAATAATGCAGCCCTGAAACAATTAGGAACAATCAAACATAAAATTAGAGGATAATTCACAATGACTAGGGTAAAGCTTTTAGAAAGCAATTTTTTATTTTATATTCTAATTGATATGTTATCCCTTTAATATTAACTATGTAGAAAAATTAACTTAGTTTTCTGCTCAAAATTTTTTACTTATATAGATGAGCGAGAGAGTGGACATATTGGAAATGGAAGTGAAGTTATTTCCATATCTTACTAAGTTGCCCTCAAATAAAGAAATAAATATATAAATAAATTTATATATATATATATATATATATATATATATATATATATATATATATATACACATACACAGGGTGCATTCTGAGAGTGATGCTATTATTTTTTAAGTAATTTATTGAACAGATTTGCCCAAATGCAAATTATCCAAAGCACTGTCCTTTCGACTCTACACATTTTTTTCAGCGACTCTGCCATGACCCGTACATGCCCTGGAAGGCATCTTCGAGGACATTGGAAGATCTTCGTCATGGCTGATTGTATCCCATCTATAGACAAAAAATGGGTTCCTTTCAGGGCTACCTTAATCTGAAGGAACAAAAGGAAGCTTGCTGGGGCAATGTCAGGACAATAAGACAGGGTGAGGCAGCGTTGCCACCTGGTTTTTGGCCAGGAACTTGCGAACTCATAGCACGTTGTCATGATAGAGTTGCCAGGTAGCGGAAATGTCTTTTCTCGTACTGATGACCCTTTTTTGGAGTCTTTCCAACACATCCACATAGTAGGCAGCATTAACTGTCTGTCCTTGAGGAACAAACTCCTTATGAACAACTCCTTTACTGTTGAAAAAGACAATGAGCATTGTTTTCACTTTTGATTTGCTCATTCTTACCTTTTTGGGCTTGTGGGACTAGTCGGTGTGCCACTCAGAGCTTTGGCGTTTTTTTCTGGGTCATATTCTAAAACCCAGGTTTCTTCACCCATGATGACATTGTCTAAATATTCAGGTTCATTTTCAATACATTGCAAAAGTTCACTTGAGATTTCTGCTCGGTTGGTCTTTTGGTCATCTGACAACACCCTGGGCATGAGCTTGGCGCACACTATTCTCTTCGCTAAATCTTCAGTAACAATACGAAACATAACAGTAGATGACAAGTTCAGTTCATTGGCAACCAGCTTGATACTCAATCGATGGTCAGAGTCCAACAATTGTCAAACACGAGCCACATTGTTGTCAGTTTTGCTGGTTGATGACCGCCCAGAGCATTGTTCATCGTGAACCTCTTCCCGGCCCTCCTTAAAGTCCTTTAACCACCTCAAAAGTTGTGAGTAGGACAGAACAGAATCTCCATAAGCCTTATGAATAATTTTGTTAGTCTCCTTAAGAGATTTTTTCAGTTTAGTATAAAACTTAGTAATCACATAACGTTGCTCAATCGTCGATTCCATTTTTTTCGTGACACAGTCAGCGAGTGGAGGTTTGCAATAACTAATGTCCTGCCACTTGGAGAGTGCTGACACCAGTTTTGTGGCAAAGCTTAGCATCCCTCTCCCCACCTACTCCAAATGGTTCATTCCCATTCCAATCCATAGGAGCGGCATGGGAAATTTAATTGTATTGCTTTCGGAATGCACCCTTTGAGTATGTGTGTGTGTGTGTGTATATATATATATACATACACACACACACACATATATATATATATATATATATATATACACACACACACATACACATTCTGATGATGACGGTCGGGCCGTCGAAACATATAATACATACTGTGAGTGTCCTATTTTATGTGTTTCTGTGTTTGTGTCGACTAGTCCATTTACATTATTGTGCATGTCCATGGGATTTTCAAAAAAGTGACAAAAGTGTTATATATATATATATATATATATATATATATATATATATATATATATATATATATATATATATATGTTTGTATGTATGTATATTTAAAAAAAAACCATAAACACAGTAATCAGCCCGAAGGTCGGTTTAGTAGGTGATGGTAGAGCTCACCCATGTACCATGCCCGGTGGCGTGTGAATATTCACACATCAGGGTAGGGGACCAATTCCTTTCCCTGTGCCGGTTATGGTTTCCCAGGAAGATCTGGTACCCAAAAAATCAACCAGCTTGGGTGGAGCTGCAGGTTCCCAGAGTGCCTCACCCGGAAATCGAACCCGGGACCCTCCGGTCAGTAGTACAACGCTCTACCAACTGGACCACCGCGACCCACATATATATATGTATATATATTATAAATATATATACATATTTAAAATATATATATATATATTTAAAAAATATATATATATATTTTGTGCGCCGTATAGCGGGACTTCGTATTTGAATGTGTATCTGGCCAATGTGGCTCATCTCTTCTTCTGGCTATGTGTGCCATGAAACGTACTATTCTCTATGATAGTGTATGCTTTCTAACCAACTGTCCCCTCTTCTTGTGTGTATTGTCTATTTCTCCTTTGGTGGGTGGAACAGCTCCTTAAAGCCTTCCTTTGGCAAATGATTCGGAGCACTTGGGTGTTTTAAAAAAACATCGCTGATCTCAGTGTAAATTAGGTTTCCTTGGTGGTGTAATTGGTAGCACATCCGCCCGGCAAGTGGAAGGTCCGGTGTTCAAATCCCGGTTAAGGAAATATTTTTACATTCGTGATCTGCTCAAAAAACCACCTTCCCCACATGTCCTGTGTTCGCCTTTTATGTGTTTTCCTATCCCCTTTCCTTATACCTATTTCTTTGTTTGAATGAATATATATACAAAAAAAAATATATATATATATATATAACATACATTGAACCTGATTGGCTCTGTGACCACTATTAACAGTGATCATTAGTGAGAAGTAAATTCCTTCATGCAGATATCTAATTGCTCAGTTCTGGGAAAGTATTTCTTGCAGTTTACCTTTATGTGGAGATGCCCTCTAATAATAGTGCCTGAAATTAGAGGTCCACTGTAAAAACAAACATTTAACAGGCTCTTTCTACATAACCAACCATCCATCAATAAAATTAAAATAAAATAGAGTTACATTCACTGCAACTGCCAAATATGTAATCGCTTGCTGAATACTGTCCCAAGAGGCTAATTTTTTTATTCGATGAGGTAATGCCCGTCTGTATTGAGTCAACATTTTATTAGCATCCACTCGGATTTCTGCAATGTTATTGATGAGGGCAAAAAGAGGAGCCAATGGAAATGCAGCCACAAAAAGAGTCACAAAACCATACTGGATAACTGTAAAGGAAAAGGAAAATGAATTAATCAGAGGGAAAAATCTCTATCCTATATCTTTACATGAGGCATTAAGTAATGCATCAATTATGGAAACTTAAAATATATGATCAAAAAACACCTAAGAAAGTGTATCAAATTGAATAAAAATAAAATGCTGCATATGTGTTTCAACAAACTTAAAATCACTACTCTTGAAAGAGTAAGAAATAGTAGTAGTTGTTAGGGGTAGGTTACCGACAGCTAAAGTTTCTACTAAGGCTACACCATTAAGAATTGGTGGGTAATTTGATAGGCTTAGGACATTCAAGAAATGAAGGTGGAATGGAGCATCAGCATCTGCATTAGTCTACTCAAAACAAAAGGTGCCAAGAGGCACACAGTTTAATATCCTATTCGGCAGATGGCATATTCCACTTGAAGTGCTGTCTACATAGTACACCAAGTAGAGAAAGGGAAACCATTGAAAAAGCATGCCAACTTTACGATTCAAACCCTGACCCTCAGGTTGAGCAAAAATAAGCTATGAATTTCCTCATTTGTGATTAATTAAAGAATCACCATTGCCTAAAAGTTGAAAAAATATTCATCCTTTTCATGTATAGATACTGAGCTCATTGATGTTTTTTCAAGTCTAATTTTCTCACACATGTTATGCACTCACAATAATCATCTAATTTTATAGTGGAACACTTTTACGATGCAAGAATAAAAAAATTATTTTACCTATTTCCAAGATTTCTTGACAAAAGGTGATGGAATTTTCTGGCAATAAATGATAATTCTTCTCCCATTCTTCTTTATCATGGATGCATTCAATTTTGTTTCCAGAAGTTTTACAAACAAGCTGATGGCTGTTCATCCACTTTACTAGTCGACTGAAGTAAAAAACAAAATATTTTCACCCATGTACAATTTACAAAACACTGAGCATATTCATTGATTCCTGATCATAATTATATGTATATGCATCAATAATAATAATAACTTATTTTTCCAATGGCCAGATGGTATAAAAGAAAAATTCCACATTTAGTGTAGGGCATGTCAAATTAGAATGAATAACATTAGCAGCAATTAGTACATGGAGTTTGGGCATGATAAAATATCACACTTTAAACAATCCATGCAATCACTTTCAAATATTATATACAAGATTTGTTCAAATGGTTTTTCAGCCATGAATGATATTTTCAATGAATGTATGATATGATTTAAAAAACTGTGCATTATAAATTTCAATGGTGAATGGAAATGAAAGGAGGAAAATTATTCAAAGCAATGTAACTCACGGCAAAATAATTTCCATGAAAAGGTTCAAAAGTTGTTTTCCACCCATAATTACAAGTAATTGAATGAGGAGTTCAGCCATACAGCCACCTGAGTCACATGTATCTTGAGCTAGAGATGTAGTTGACATTTTGGGGTCACCTGGGTATGTGTACAAGTATCCCTGAAAGAAATATCATCCGATTTTAAGACCTGAGGATTAACTGAGTGGAATATTTCTCATAATGTAGTCTGATTATTACTTTTTATTTTTATAGTTTTATCTAGAAAATTGTTCCATTATTTTTATAAATTGATAAATTATCAATATTCATTTGAATCTAAACATTAGAATGTTCACTGCTTATGCTGTTTGTTTCAAATTGATCACTTAAAGATAAACATGAGCATCTCTTGTATATCTTATGTCCATTCATAGGTAATAGGAAATTTCTATATGTGACCCATGAGTACCTTTGTCAAGCATAATATGAGTGACAGGTTATCTAACTTAGTTCTGTGCTGCTAATTCCATACTTTACTGTTGGAGAAGAACTTTTGAGAATTGAAAGTTCTCATTTGTTTGTCTAGAAATGTGGCAGTAGTTAGTCTGTCTCCATCCAAAACCTACCGGAGACTGATATAGGCGAATAGTTAGTGAAAATATTTAGCATACTTTGAAAGCAAGGCCTTGATTTTAGAAGGAATGGCAAAACTGAACCCTCTTCAAGAAAATTTAATTGAGTGCTCAAATTAAGTCATAGAGTGTGGCATTTCATTAAAAGAACACTGTCGTACTATACAATATTTTTTAGTCATTCTGTGACCACACATATCTTATCTGCTGTAAAAAAATATGTGGAGATCCAAATTAAGAAAAATACTGAAAAAGAAAAAATGAAAACCTTTGAAAACTTTGGGCACAGAGGTAAATTAGGTGGTTTCCCAAACATATGATGGAAATGCTGTGAAGTCAGGGAAACATTAAGGATTACAGATAAAGCTACACGAACACTACAAGCATGGTCTGTTCATACATTTTCATGCTCATAGACTAAACCTTGTTGTTTAATTTATCATGCTTCCTTAATAAATTGGTAAAAGTGTTCTTTAGCTAGTTTCAGCAGCTCTTTTGGTCAATCAATTAAAATGACTAAAAAAAGGTTCTAGATAATACATCAAAGAGGTTTTCATCCCTTGCTTTAAAACAATGGAACTTTTAAGTCAGAAATTGGAGACAATAAGTGAGTGCCACCAAAAAGTAGGATGAGTAACTTATTGGAAAGTTTTCTAAAAACAAAAATATTGAATGAAATCATGAAATTGGTGGATTTGATTCAAAGCTTATTTGATTTTTAAAACATTTTTTCTCTTGAATTTCAGCATTGCACCCCTCATTCTGATATTTTATTTTAAATGATTTAGGAGAAATTTTTATTCCAAATTAAGAAATGAATGAATTTAAACAGCATATTCAAGCATATAAGAGGGATCCCATGCATTCAGAGAGTGCCCAGAATTCATGGAATGCTCCTATATATGGCTGATTTCTCTTTTCATAAATCATCTCCAAGAAAACAGATGATAGTGGAATCAATCTTACAGAGCATAGAAAAATACCTTATTTAACCCTATCGCTGCAGTCCGCTCTTTGTAGCCTACTCCTCACATGCACCGAAAAGGGAGGGTATTGTGTCCCCGTAACCTTTATTATTCCCAAAATTATAAAAAAAATCTAAATAATAAAAACATGGAAATAATAAAACTAATCTACATTCATTGTTTATTAAATAGAAAATTTTTATTCATTTAGTTTTATGAATATAATTTCAATAAAATTTCAATGGATGATAGCACACCAAAGAGAGGATGAAAATATGTTCCCAGTAGCCAAAAGGTTAACAAAATTATGGATGTGACAAATCATAATATCTCTGACAAACAGCAACACTTCAAAATTGCATTCTTGTGTCTTTTAGATATAATGCAGTTTCAATAATTCAAGGTATATTTCCCTAAATGGGCACTATCATGGCACTGGGCACTGTGGAGACTCTTTGTACATAATACATTTAAGATGTAAACTTTTCACCGACTCTGAACCTAGTGTGCAGAAAAGTAGTGTTTTTGAAATCAGAAACTTGCTCAATTAGGTTCCTACTTCTGATTGTTCCTATCTCAAGTTCTCATTCAGAGAATTCATTCTCATCTAAAGAGAATAAGAGTTTTTCATGCCAGCAATATCTAGGGTCAAAAAAATGCTTTTATTTTCCTTGTTATTATTGAGTGTGTAGAAAAAATTCATTGCCAAAGAAACCTAAGCCACACCAGCATTATAAGAGGGCATTGTTGATATTTTCTTCAAAACGGACTTGTAATTTTTAGGGGAGGCAACCAACAGCTGAGGTAATTTGCACCATTAGGGATGGACAGGAAAGGATGAACGGTGGAGAGAAACCTAGCATTGGCATTAGCCTAATCTTAACAAAAGGTGCCAAGAGGTCCGCAGCTTCATGTCCCATCCAACAGGCAGCATATTCACTCAAAGTGCCCTTCACAGAGCATCTCAAGTAGGAATCAGAATTCTACTGAAAAATATCAGCTGCCACAGGGATTCAAACCCAGGCCCTCTGGGTGGGTCATAAAGGACTGGACGATCATGATGTCTTACAGCAAGTAAAATAGATATAAGTAAGTAGGTGGTTCTTGTAATTTTCTCTAATACTTTATTTCAGCTGTGTTACACTTTAAATATGGAGATATTTCATGAACATTATTTTCCATTTGCTAGCATAGGATAGGTCCCTAAGTGATTTAAACAAGGCTAAATAATATTAGGATTTCTTTGGTTGAAAGAGGATAGTTTGACCTGAGTTCAGACTACATTCCATGATCTTAATGTCCCACTTTGCCACTGGACTTGATTATTGAGACATGTGATGCAATGAAGCAAATTGTTAGTAAAGACCAAGTGCTTATTAATAAAATGGTATAAATCATGTATTAGAAGCAATTGCTTATTTAGATGACATGCATGAACAGATAGTTGGTAATCTCAACTGGAGACCAAAGAAGTAATTGTGAATTGGTGGAGTAAAAAAATAGTAAGTAAATAAAGATGCACAATAGATTAGTAACTTACCTTTACGAATGCTATGTAGAATAGAGATGAATAGCAATTAAAAAATTCAAATACATAAACCTTCATGATATAGCTTTTGTCATAATCTGCCTGGGTCATTGGATTTTCCAAATTAGTCAACCAAATGGCAACATGGGCATAGATCTGTATGGAGAAATAAAGTAATACATTAAGGTTGATATATAGTATGTTGTCTAAAAATTGATGGTCATGGGCAGATTGGACTAGCAGGATACCAGGAGTTTCCCAGAGGGAAATTTATCTAAGGGCCAAAATAACTGACCTGTACTCATACATATAAGTTGATATACGTATGGGTTGTCCTTGATAAAACCCCAGACCTATTTTGGTAGCCAGTCAAAGAGCTTACTAAAACTAATCAATGTGATTGTAAAGTTATAAGATCATTAATTTACATTTTTATATTTTATTTTCATATATTTCTATGCATTAAAGGGGAATTCCTTTACACCAGTTCAATATGTAATAATAAAAATAAAGTTTATAAAATGTGCTTGCTAAATTAAATAGATAGCAAACCAGCTCACAAACTATCAACACCAAAACAGAGGTATAGGTTAATGTATTGATTATTTCTTTATTTGGTTCATACAAATGCTCATGTGTATCATGCTTTCCTCCTAACCCAGTTAAAAGTAGCTACATTATTGATAATACATATTAGCAATGTACTAGCCAATAGCATGAACTTATTAGAAAAGCAGATGGCATGTAAATTTACCTTGTTACAAGATTAAGTCCCTTGCAGTTAAAAAAAATTAAATAATTAATATGTTTTTTAATCAAGAAAAAGTGTTTTTTCACCATATACATTGATGGAACACGATAAATAGGTACATACCCACTTGAGAATAATGATGATGACCAAATTGATGATTGCAGCCGTAAATGATGTCAGTGTTTTTGAATTATTTTTAACATAATTATTTTCATGGAAATACAGAGATGAGCGCAATGATATCGAGTACACAATCAGTCCTACCAGAGCACTGACTACAATTGCCAACTGAAATAACAAGAAAATCAAAATTAAATGTAAAAATTTTTACACACGAGATGGAATTGCAATATAAACAATTAATTTCTACATAACTTCAAATTTTTCAATATATGTTATGCATAGGTCTATTGATATTAAATTGTTTCCACAATGGCTGACACAGCAATTCTAGAACTGCAAAAGAGTTATTTTCATTGGGTGGGCTAAGAAAATTTTGCAAATGTTATTGATAAGGACTTGTATAATACTATTATGAAAAATTACTTTCCAAATTCATACAACAAATTAGAGCAACATAATCCAAACTGATATTCTAAGTGTAATTCTTCTGATGGATGGTCATGTCAAACCTTCTTACTTTGCTCACTATTACTTGCTTCTATTTAAAGATTGTTAATGACAGAGGATTTTGGGATTGGTTTACTATTGATAAGAAATCACAGGAGAGACTTCAGGAGAGTAGAAGATCATAATAGATGGAGATATCCTGTGTAGTGGTATTTATGTTTTCACTCTTACAGTTAGGTACTTGATTAGAGCAAATATGGTAGCAAAAGGCCTGAATAGGACTTATTCCTATTCTAATGTGAACAACAAATATTTGGAAAATAAGTTAACATCCCTTCAATTAAAATCTGTTGAATCTTAATTCATTGGGTACCTATTTTTAAATAATAGTTTGGGAATAAAATCATGAGATAATTTCAGACAGAAACCAACTGGCATTAAAATAGCTTACCATGAATAAAACAACTGACATTGATGCAATAATTGTCAAGAATTTCTCCCAACGGGGAACAGAATAGTTTTTCTTTCCCTTGCAACTTTTTTTCTTTGGGTACTTATATTCAGGCCTGATTTCCCATGTGTCCCGGTCAGTTCCACCTGCTGACAACATTGCCTCCCCTCCCCACTGTAAACTGAGGCGGGCCTGGGTTCTTTTCCAATACATTAAAAAACCAGCAGCTGGAAAACAATATTTCAAAATTTTATTCACTCATTTCATAACATTTTATGAATAGTGCACACAAATGAGCATATTACTTCAATAAAATCATTTAACATTATGAAAAAATCATTGTGACTTGAAATATATATTTTGTATCAACAGTTGACAATTAAATCTGCATAATTCAGCATGATGATCAACTAAAATAATTTCCAATGATTCCACCCACCACTTTTGGTACAAACATGCAACCCTCCACTCGGTGATCCACCAGCTCCTGCACACTCCCCTTTCCCCACAAATTTCAATTAGGAACTTAGAACAATTACAAATATAGCCACTAGCAATGTACAACTCAAACTTAGCTGGAAAAATACTTCAGAAAAAATGAAAAGCAATGACCATAAATCAAATTTCCCCCTCTTGGTCCTCAACTTCTAAAGACTTCAAGTGGTGTTCGATTCCATTCCTAGGAGATATCTCCTACTAAATCTCAAATTGCCTTCCAACTACACTCAAAGCAGTCTTTAACCCAAACCTTACACTCTCCAAACTCATGGCAAAGAGAAACAGGATACACTTTTTAAATTAGGCATCTACTAATTTAAATTTGATAAGTATAACACATCTTATTCTGGTCAAACTGGGAGAAATTTCAAAACACGAGCTAAAGAACATGCCAGGAGTCACAAAAATCAAAACCCTAATTCTCTCTCCATTAAATGCCTCATAGATTGGATATACAATAGAAATTTTTTCCCAGAAATACTACATATCTCCCTAAAGGATTAAAAATGTATGCTCTCGAGCTAATCAAGATTCAAAAGTACTTGGCAGATGCCAATACAATACTTTGTAACAAGTAATTATACCCTCATTCCTCCCCTCTCAATCCGGAGAAACTGACCTCAAAGGTACACAGATCCAATGGTTCAACAAACCCATGCCCCAGGCCAGGCCCAATATCGCATCATAAGCAAGGCAGTATTTCTGTTTTGTTTTTCTCTTTTTCTATTACCCAAACAAACCCCAACTAGCAACTTTCGCTTCCAGAAAATCCCCGACCCACCTTCAATGTTCCACCCTCCCTCGCCCTCCTACAGAGCCACCCTCTCTCCTCAAGGGTAAGCAAATCCAACAGTCCTATGTACCCAGCCCCCCCTCTACTTCCCCACCCTTTCCCCAGACCAGACCCAATGCCTAGTCATGTCCAAGGTGCCACCACTTCTCCTTCCCTTAACAGAAAAAACCCTGACGGCCCCATCTTCAACTTTCCATCCTCCCTCTCCCTCATACATAGCCAACCTCCCCCCCTCCTCTGTCTGAAGGTAATATATATTCAACTGCTGTATATGTAACTTAAACCTGATGATACCGAATGTTGGTGAAATGCATTGTACCTTAAAATAAAGTCTGTGGGAAATTACAAACTCATTTAGCATGGACAACAAACAATTCCACGAAGTGAAGCCTGAAAGTGTAAAGCATACATTAAAATCAAGGCTAAATATTTTATGAAGCCAGTATCTACTCACAGACTGCATTACATATTTGAGCATTGGTGGCTGGTATTCCCTGGTAAAATCACAGATATCCCTCTCCCCTTTCTCAAAAAGTCAAATGAAACTTACTACATCAATGTTTTTAGGATAGAGTGAGTTGAAAACGGTGCATATTTGCAGCTCAATTTCCTGCAGTGTGGTCAAGCTTTAGAAACTCTATAACCTGGACCTTAGATCTTGATATACTTTATTGGACTTTAAGGTTCAGTAAAAGTATGAACACATATTGATGATTGACTTGATTCATTAATGTGTCAAAAAAGTAGGTCCTCAGTTCAAATTAGTAATATTATTTACAGAATTCTAGTCCTTTGCTGTGTGACACAGATTCTTAAGGGAGCTAACATAATCTAGGTCCTCACCCCAGAATGATGTAAAGATGGCCATGAATACAGTGGCTAGATTATCAAATATCAATAGCAGGATTCTTGTTCCACATGTTGACCTCAGCTCTTCCTCAGAACATGAAGCATCTGAACAGTGAGCACACATCATTTCCAATCCTATTTCTCCATAGCACACTTCCTCCCTTCAAATGAAAAAAAGTTAGTGTTTATATTTGCTATGTTTTTTCAAAGTGCTGTTTAATGACAGAAAATTACCCTAGTTCTTACATTGGTTTTTTCTCAGATGCATTCAGTTGCAGAAGTCCATAAAGAAAACAACAAATCCCTACAAAAGCTGGAAGTACTAGTGATTCAGTGTATGTTCCTAGCCAGGCAAAGTATAGAGCAACTTCTTCTCCAAAGTAGTCTCGGATATCATTGAGTGGCTGTTTCTCACGCCATTTTCTTAGTCTTGCCCAGTCCTTCAGAAGATTAGTTCCTAGCTAAATTTGTTCATGATAATTAGTATTTGCACTACCATAGGGAGGCAATGCCAGAGACAAAATATTAAAATTATTTATGCTTACAGATATTCATAGAGTTATGTGTTGATTGAAATACTTGAAATTCCATGTATGCAAGTCATGCAGTCATCTAGGAAAAGGTAAATACTTTCCTCCACATGCTAAGAAAGGCTTCATTTACGTCATTGTTTGATTGGATGCAATCACAAGAAATGTTTATGCCTGAGTGCTCTAATATCAAAGATCTTCAGAAAACTTGGGGCAACCTCTAACTTCACTTTATTCATTTTCAAATTTAAAAGAAGGTGGAACAATATGTACTAACAGGAACACATTCAAAGTTAAAGACATGGTTTTCTTACAAAATTTCTGAAATGAATAAGTCATTTGATTACCTTTATCATCTTTAGTAAGCCTTAATTCACCTATAAATGATATCAAATGAGTAAAAAAATTTACCGACTCCTCTGGGCTGAAAGCTGTATCTGTAATAAAGGTGCCATCAAAACACGAGCTGAGGTATAAGGAACATGAAAAATTCTTGCATTTCTCTTATCTCTGTTTGGATGAGAAATTTTTTCCACCCTCTAGAGGAAATCATTAGGCTTGGGGATTTGAAAAAAACTGGAAATGTAACATCTGTTTCCCAGCCAGTGAAAAAATCAAATCTTGAAGGAAACTAGTAACATCAAAATCAAATGTTTCAACATTACCATTTACAACACATTCAGTGTTCAATAGATTTTGACAGATTATTTAAAATTGATTTGAGGTCAATCAATTGGGACCCAAGTATATTCTATAAGAAAGTTCATATGTTGATCATTAGAAGATTATTTTTCTGTAGAATGTTTATCATTCCATCAAATAAATTTCCTCAAATAATTTTTGCTGTCATCTATTTCTGTTTAGTTGACAATGTTTCCTTTTTAAAAAATGTATTGTACTCATGGTCATAGACCTACTCCACTTCAGGAATGTCTATGTATATGTCAACATTTACCAACATCAAAATGTGAAATCCAATCATTTCCACATGATTTATCTACTATTAGATGTTCCACTGCTTGAGGTTCCTCCTACGCAACTTTTATTTTAGATGCAAAATTGGCTTCAGAAACCTCTTTCAGATAATATGGCACCAATTTGGAGAAGGAGAAATCTTCAATCCAAAGTTGGAAAAATATGTGTAATGAATAAGGGAAATGAGTCAAAGGTAAAATTAAAGTGTAGGAGGAAAGAGAAAACGAAAATTTATGTCTAAAGCATCTAAAAATTTATCTATTATTCCTTTTATTGTTTGAGCCTAATGTAATGATTAGAAGAATTTTGCCTGTCACTGAACTTTCTAAATTCTAATTAAATATCCCTGTGGCTCAAATATTAATGTCGACTGACAAAACAAAGACTCCATCCCTTTCCATCCTTTCATGGGAAGATGGAAAAATTTGTTGATTCCACCTTAAAGGTTACTACTTTAGACTGCTTCATGTGGTCAGCAATATGCATTGCATGAGTGATATATTATATGTGCCATCTCTCGTAATTGACCGAGCAAGTTGACCATGCCAGAGCTGTGTCATCGGAAGCATGAAATAAGAGACTGGAACATCCATACATAAATATTGCATATACATAAATGTTACATGAACATACTAGAGTTAGTTAAGCTTCAAATGCATTCTAATACTTATTTTATGTGTATAATTCACCATTAACAAATGAGGATACCTTAGAGATTATTACTATACATGAATTCAATCCTTATTAAGGTGAAAGCAGTAGTCATTATTTCAATGCCAAAAAATTACCTTATCTTCCTTTGAAAAATTATGATGTAGATGGAAGGCACTCGTATATGTCTTATTCTCTAGGAGGTAATAGATACCCAACTGAAAAAAAAAGAAAAAATCATTGCTTTAATGAGTACCCGTTATTTGCTTCACACTTGAACTTATAGACTTATTTATTCATCTTCTCCCCAAAAAGATAATTACAGGGATGGCCAAATATACAACAGTAACATTATATTGATGAAAAATTACATTATTCCTGCAACGGAATACTCATACATTGAATTCTTCTCTACTTAATGCAAGACTATCAATTGGACTGTCAATGAGATATAAGAAACTTCAAGTCTTGTACTAAATCCCCTCCCTTTCCAATATATCCATATTATTTCCCTTAAGAAGGTTACACATGGAACATGAAGTTCTCTAAAAGGAAACCTAGGGACCATGAAGTTCCCTAAATCCATGTTTCTTAATGAATAAATATCTTGATAGTATGTTTCTACCTTTTTTCTACTAATTCCGGATATTTTTATTATTTAGTGACCATTCACATGAAACATAATCATGTTTAATCATGATTCTTGGGGTGATGCTGGGAAGAAAAAAAGAAAGTGTGTTTTGAGAGAAAAAGGGAAGTCTCCCACCTTGGGAGGGAAGAAGAGAAGCCTATGAAGAAGGGAAAGTAGTGATGATTTGAAGATGAGGTTTAGGGTTCCATCCTCCTTCCAACTTTCACTCAGGTCGAGCTTATACATCGCACCCTCTTTTCCTCCGCACCAGGCCACCAGATATTAAGCGGTGCTTCACCGTGAGGACTTGCTCTACCTTCCTCTTCCCCAGCAGGTGACAACATGCTGCACCCCCAACTTTTTTCCAAAACATCGATCATATTCACTAACCAAACTGCCTCCGGATATCAATCCTGAGGCAAATGAAATGCCAGCCAAGCTAAGGCTTCCGGTATGCTAGGAGAAGGGAAGGCATTCATCTTCCACATCTAGTTTGTTTGAAAAATCACTCTATTAGAAAGAACACAATCAACATAGAAAATGTTTATTTACGACCTAGGTTTCGTTATAGTATAACACCTTCTGGTAAAAATACAGGTCAAACACAGTATATACTCGTATATCTCTGGGCGGAGGAGGGAGGGAGGAAAGGATTGGTTGAGGTAGGAAGAGGGGGTGAAAAAGGTTATGGTTGGAGACGGAGAAGGAGGATTGGTAATGTTGATCAATTAGCAGGCTGGGGGGAGGGATTAATGCAATGTTGACAAAGGTTTTCTTGGCGTCGAGTTAGTTGGCAGAGGAGTGGGGGAATGGGTATTTGTGAATGGGGAGAATGGCACTGAGTAATTAGTCAGGTGATTAAGTAGCGGGTTGGGAGGGGCTACTACATTGTTGAAAAGGTTTGCTTAGTGTCAGGTCAGTTGGCAGAGGGGTGAGGGGAAACACAATAACGGGGAACGTTGAAGGATAAAGAAAATTGTTGATGACAACATCTTCTCCGTAATTCGTGCCCTGAAGGATATCTAATTGCTCCAGCGCATCGAGGCGGTGGCCTTTCTTCTCAATGTGCAGGATTTCGGGGATGAAATCGCTGCTGTGTCCACAATCTCTCAGGTGTTTGACGAAGAGTGACGTGGAGATGTTATTTTTAAAGCATGCTCGGTGCTCCTTTACTCTCGTCTCAAATCTCTTTCCCGTCTGGCCAATGTAGATCCGGTTGCAGTCTGCAGAGGAGTTTGTACACCCCACTCTTGGGTAGGGGTTAAACTTGGTCCTTCGTGTGGAATAACAGGTTGCTTAATTTTATTTTATTGCAGAAGGCCGGTATCACCTTTTCTTTTGGGAGGACTCTTTGTACTTTTAATGACAAAAGGCCAAGGAAAAGGAATCTCCGCCACTGTGGCTGGTTTTCTGTAGATGTTCTTACACATCTACGGTAAGATATACCTGTATTTTTACCCGAAGTTGCTATACCATAACGAAACCTAGGTCGTAAATAAAAATTTTCTATGTGAAAAAGCCAAGTTGGTTATTTTTCAATTTCAATATGAATATTTTCCACCAAGTCACACCAGAAACAGTTTTATTTACGACTAATTAATATTAATTTTAATCACCAACAAGGTGCATCCAAAGGATCTCAAGCGCTCTGCAAATATTGTTTTTTTTTCATCTGCGCAAGAAATGTTTCCAGACATTTTTACCAAAGCGAAGGTTCTCCTTTGGGACTGCACCAGTCCACGGCATAAAGAGGATGTTTCGCACATCTGCTGAACCCTGCTACTTGGCTTTCCTCCCTGACCCTGTTCCTTCCTCCGCCATAACCCCGATAGTTCGCCTTCTGCGCCCCTTGTCGTTTGCAATGCATTGCAAGCTGAGCAACTGTGAAAACTTAAATGTACTATTAGCTCTCAATGTTAGTTTGAGTGTTTCTAGTCCCAATAAATTACTGGTCATCTCTTGGAGATATGATGATAAGAGAAGGCAGGTGGCGCCCTGAGACAGTTAGAAACCTCTTTCTTCTTCAAGGATTTTATGATTTTCGAGAGCTGTATTAACTGTTCTTCCCACATTTCATTTTTCGTCCCTGCCAAAATCTGTAATAGCTTCCTCTCCCCCCTTTCCTCTCCTATATCTTCCCCTTCGCCGGTGTTCGATTCTCTACTGCACCTACTTCCACTATCACGGAGATTCACTACAAGAGAACTAAATTATACACCAAATACTAATCCAGGGACTTAAATATGCCCAATATTATTGACGATTAACTACGAAAATTAACTTTCTAAATGGTTTGCCTCCATGTTTAAATGGAAACTTTACATTGAATCCATTGTATAGAGTAGTCGACGCGAAACAATTACACTGCCGGAAAAAATTAAAATGCCACATTTTTACGCAAGGAGCCTCTGAAAATATTAATCACCGAGTAACGTCAGAGATCCCTCCCAAATATAACATACTCGGTTGAGAATGGGGAAAAGAGATTGCGGGCGTCAGATTCCGGTGCCTGGGATTGTCGCATACGTGGTACTAATACGATCGCGCCCAGTAACGGGATTATTGAAACGTCAGTGATGATGACGCTATGAGAAGAATGATTTGGACAAGCTGGCTTAGACTCTATCAAAATGAATACACAAAAAAGACTCTCACAGAGAAATTTTACGTTTCTGTGGTCATGAAAGAGAAACTAGAAACGTAGAAATTTTACATAATCGGAATGAAGTCGAGAGAGAGTTGGTTTAGGATTAATAATTATCTATGTACAGGTGTGTTACGACAAACCAAGTACCAATATAACTTTCATTATTAATAATGTTTTAGTCGTTCTTAACTATCAATATTGCATTCCCCCCCCTAATGGCATCTAAAGAACGCATATCTTGCGGTAAAGTTAGTGGACGCTGTGAAGGGAAACAATTGATTAATAGATAATAGTATAATCACATATCATAACCAAATGATTTACCTATGAATGATAACTGCATGAAAATATATCAAGGGATATGTTTTTTGAATTCCGCGCATGTTTTCAAATAGTACTTCATGGTTAATTGAAGATACCATTAGTCTTTTTTCAGAGATAAGAAAGTTATTTTGGTAATTTGGGTCTAACCCAAGTTGAAAAGAGCGCGTTTGCACATAATACCTTATAAAGAATACATTTAGAAATATATTTTAATTTTTCTCCCCCTTCATGCAAATTGACTTGGCTTTCAATACAACAATAATAAAGATACAAGCTAACGGATCATTTTAGAATTTCAATCCTTACCCCATTTTTTTTACCGTAGTCGATCCATCTCATGATATACCATATCACTTGGGCCCTCTCAGATGATGTAAAGAACGTTTCCTTATCCGGGATGTCAAAGAGGTGACTAGAATTTTTACAATATGGTGACAGGTGGTAAGTGGGTTCTTTTCTTTTCCACTTACTTTTGGTGGCACCATCATTGTCACCTTTTGACTGCTCTTTCAAAGGTTTGCGAATATAGAGCTTCTCAGCGTACTCTTCCATCACTTCGAAGGGGGCGTATACCAAGAGATAGCTGGTGTCGTCAGAGCGCTGGTCGTTTGAACGTTTCGGTTGTGAAGCACCAGCCTCATCTTCCTCAGCTCATCTTCGAAGGCATTCCTTTCCTTCTCGTTAGGATTTGTATCATCGAAAGTCAGCACAAAGTCCACGCGTTTAATGATTCCTCCCCCGTACACTCCCCTCCATCGCCCATTTCGACCTTGGTTTCCGTGGCATCTTCCTTCATCTATCATGAGAAACGGAAACAAAATATAGAAATATAAGCTACATAGAAGTGACCAGGTGTGTCGCCTCTGTGATAAGCTCTCGCTGATGTTTACGTAGGAAATCTAGCAATGTGGATTGAATGGATTCGTGGAGCGATGAAGGAATAAAAGTATATCTATCCTTTTTCCAAAATTGTTCTACAACAAAAGCAAATACCTCTACCCTCTCGTTGTGGGCTAACAACCAAACTCAATAGGTACATAAAATCTGACAAACTTGCTATTAGCATAAAGGGTGCATAGCATTAAAGTAGCATAAGGGTAACACAAATAGAGCACAGAGGACATTGAAACGATTATATGAACTTTCCGAGTACGGACATCGGTTCTACCGCAAGGTTGGCGCTGTAAATTTACTCGACAAAGGCCGATGAAAGGTGCCTTACGCATCACCCATAGCCATGTATCTAGAGCAAAAATCCCACAACCTAAAACAGCTAGAAAAAATTTCACATACGCTATTACACTTTGTATTATAATAGCGTCAAGGGCCCATTTTAAAATTTTCCCTATGAAAGGCACCAACTGCAGACAACAAAAAAGCTCTAAAGAAGTGAGAAGAATTTCATAAATTACCTATATGTACAGGTTTGACCAGCAAAAATGTTTTCAAGTTCAACAAAAACGTATTCATAGTTCAGGTTTAAGCCACTTCAGTTCCTAATCCCAGAATACATAAATGATGACGCGCGATGCCTGTTAAGGTGATATTAGAGTTGGCATTTCGTAAAGCCTTTACTCATATAAGAAATTAAGCTATGCGGCCTGGTAAATTGATAAAATAAAATGAAAACCCCTGTAGTCGTAATAAGTTATTACGGCTAGAGGAGTTTTCATTTTATTTTATTAAGCCTTCACTCGTTTAACATTTTGCTTATGACGGTTTAGATAAAAGAGCGCGATGATTGATAATATGGTGTTCAGAACCTGCATGGATCTGGTGAATCACGGTAAGTCTATTTGTGTGCCTTTACGACCGTGCCTTTTGGTGAAATTCTGCCATTATAAGGGAGATTCTCTCTCCTAGATTTCCGCAAGACTCCGACGTTTCCTATTTGGTCCTTACCCCATCGACCTCTGCATAATTAATAGTTAATATTAATGAGCAATGATAATTAAAATTAAATAGTGATTATCCGGAGTTAAGATGATTTTTCGTCACTTTAAAGCGCCAAGAAGCTCAATGGGCGTACTTTTAAATAAAATTACTAATAGATATTAAAGAGTAACCGCTGAAATGAATACTGTTTCGGGTGTTTATTGAATTGAATATAATATCAGTTCATTTTTGTGCTCGAAATATGAGTTTCAAGTAGAGGAAAATTCACTGATTCCAAATTTAAATGGCAAAAATACTCGTATTCGCAAATTATATTGGATCCTGAATTTTAATAAAGATGGTTTCTGGCATAATTTACTCTTTAGATTACGAGTACCATTATACATTAAAGGCATTTACGCACAGACACCCACCCAAAAAATCGTACACATTGGATTTCGATTCGGACGCGTCTAGACATTACTCAGATTTAAATCCGTGACCCTCTGACGAGACGCCAAACTCTCTGCTACTAATAGGTTATTACACTAGATTGATGGCTACACAAGGAAAATAAATTCCTTAATAATTTTTAAAATGGGAAATGAACTCACATGCAGAGGAATATAAATTGGACTTCTCTGACTTGGTCGAATCGGTCCCGGACTGCACAATAGGAAACCTTCCCGATGTGGAGCTTCCTTCCTTCAGCAGACAAGCCAAGTATAGTATAAAGGTCTCCGAGTCACTCTTTCTCTCTCTCCACGGCAAGTGTGATAGGACCGAACCCACCACAAACGTGTCCCCACTTCAACATCTCCACAGTTCCGACACGCTGATGTTCACGTCCTTCGCGGAATGGGGTGCGAATGACATTTCGGTCGACATGATCTGGAAATCACATGTTCGCTGGAGCATCTGCATACTCCTCTTGTTTATCTTTGGGTATATTCCTTTATGCTCCCTTTATTTATCCATCCTCACAGTTTATGGTCAATGTGGTGGCGTGACAGGGCGAAGAAAAAAAAACCCTGGCGTGGGTAAACATTTTCCCCGCAAGTGTCGGCATGGTTGCCGTGCTTCAAAAAACGTTTTGGGAGTCAAGCTATAACGTTTCCTCCATCATAGGAATACTTAACGAAGTCATTTCACTTCATTGGCCTTACTTTCAAGGGAGTTAAAATGGAGTTCAAGAGCTCGGCAGTCAAACACATCCAGGTGACGAATTTCCAGGAGACCTCGGGATTCCTCATTCCTATGAAAGATGAACAAGGAGTAAGTAAGTCACAAAAATAAACGCCAATATGATGTTAATATTACTAATTAGTAGCGTGTTCAAAATAAAATCCCTACTTATCTATGTTAACGTTATCACATTTTATCTCTAAAAATGACAAATAATTTAATATTGCAAATTTATGAAGATTTATGAACCTTTATGTATTTCTAATATATGAATTGAAACCAAATGGAATGTACCTTCACTTATCACCGTCAGGGCCATGTCGATGCTTCGAAATAAATGTGGCATGACATATCCTGGCGGTATAATAATTCTCAGTTTACGGTTCAGGGTCACAGCGATCATATCATGGAGTTAGAGTAATCACGAGACGGTATTCATTAGAAAACAATGCAAACCACCGAAAGAGCTGAACCAAATATAAATATAAGATAAAATGTTTTATAAGATCCAAATGTGGGGAACACTATAATGGTGTACTCTCAGTTTTCATTTCCAAAATTGCTAGCCCGCCCCCAAAGATCTTGATCTTTTACAAGTTCATTAGGAAGTTCCAAAGACCAACAATGGAGAAATGTTTTTGCATAGTTTGATCTAACTATGAATACAGAAAGGGGTTCATTCAAATCATATGCTCATTTTCACAAAGAACATTCACCGGCGCCATTCATGGGGTGCCAGAATAATAGAAATAATTGGTCATTTTATAGAACGATTTTTTTTATTCAAAAGGTTCTTTTTCAATAAAGTAAGTTCGTGTAATTTTCTATGATAGGAAATTCGTCATTACATCAGATAGAATACGTGGGCAAGCTGAGGCGGAAATTTAAAATATTTTGGCACTGCTATATAAAAACCTGAACCGTACGCAGCTGTGATCAAATTTAGGCTAATCCCTGAGGGACTGGAATGGCGTTTGTTGAAAAATCACTCAATTGTTGAAAGATCTGTACCAGTGACATTCCCTTCGCAAGTTTCAACCGCATAACAATAATAATGAAGCATCGCCATAAAATGTCCTATGTGTCCCTGGTGCACTACATTAGTGGCTGCTGTGTAGTTAAAGGTATACTTAAAATATTAGCTTATTCTCAGTTATTGGATCTGCTGTAATGAAGGAACGTATTGATTTGAAAAATAAAAAATTACACGCTATAAAAACAGTAGAATATTGATTTTGAAACTATATTCCTCATACGATAGTTGCCTGAAAAGTTTCCGACCTCAACGTGAAGATTCACTTCCACAAGAGTTGGGAAGTTGCTTGGGCATCGCTAAAGGTGCTCACCAAAATTTCAGCCATTTTGAACTCTAAGTTGTCGTTTAACAATCGTTTGAGTGAGTAATTGTGAGGGTTTTTCTGAAAATGGAAAAAATTTATAACTGAGGTGTCATTAAATAATTACTTTTGAAGGCCAATACGCGTACGCAAAGACAAGTTGGACGCTGTGTACGGGGACTCGGCTGCATCATTTATGACCGTAAAACTTTCGCAGCTGAACTTGAACGTGGCCTTATCAGGATGCTGATGATGAACTCTTGGACCAAAAACTGCAATGACCACCGATAACATCGAAAAAGTTTACCAAATGGTACTTACTGGACGACCGTCGGGTTAAGGTTAGAGAGGTAGCTATGGAAATACTATATCTAAAGAACGTATTTTTCATATATTAACTTTTTATTTATTATCTTATGTATATTATTAACGTATATAATTAGACATGCGTAAGCCATCCGGCCGTTGGGTGCCGCATCTGCTCACTTTGGACCAAAAACACATTCGAAGGAGCATTCCAAAGGTCTTGTTGGAGCGGTGTAAGCGAAGCGAGTCAGATTTTTTGTATCGACTCACAATTGTAGATTAACTTCGATCCACCACTACATTCCTGAGATGAAAGAGCAGTCAAAACGGGGGACTACAAAGGGTGAACCTGCTCTGAAAAAGGCGAGGACGGTTCCATCGGCCGGGAAGGTGACGGCAACTATTTTTTGGGATAACCACGTAATTGTGGTCATCGATTATCTTCACAAAGGTAAAACAATAACGGGAGAGTACTACGCATCATTACTTGACAAGCTGAAGGTAGAAATTTAAAAAAGAAACGACCGCACTTGAAGAAGAAGAATGTGCTTTACCATCAAGATAGCACACCTGCTCACACTTCGGTCATCACCAATGCTAAAATTAACGAACTGCACTTTGAATTGGTTCACCACTCATTCTATCCATCATATCCGGCCCAGTCACTTATTCCTGTTTCCTAACTTTAAAGTTTCGCTTGGAGGACTGATATTTTCATCGGACGAGGAGGTTATCGCACACGTAATCGCCTATTTTGCCAGAGAAAGACGTCACTACTATTTGGAAGGGTTAAAAAAGTTAGATCATCGCTGGAAAATGCGTATTGACTTAAATGGAGACTATGTTGAAAAAAAAATAAATTTTAAGAAAAAATCTCACGTTTATTTGTTAGGTCGGAAATTTTTCAGACTATGCTCGTAAGATTCCGACAGTCTTGGACGACTTCTACTGTGGTGTTATTATAAATTGATTTTTTTAAATTACACACAATTTATGTAGTGCAACCATGAATTCTGGGGAGCGCGCTGAATCGCTTTTATGAGAGCAAAACACTTGAGAATCACATGTTGGATAGAATGGAGGTAAAAATTGGGCGGGATTGAAAAATAGCTTGATTTAGTTTATCTTATCGCATATTGTTAGGCGGGGCTACGAAATGTAGCAGTGTTCAGCCTGTGTCCATCGAAAACCTAACTGAAGCGGTAGCCCACCAAATTATGACAATTATCAATTTGCGATTGCCTCTAAGTTTCTGAACGAAAATGGAAAGTTTTGGTGCTAAGTGGTTGACCTTGAAAGAAGTGCTGCAAGGTTACAGATGACTAGACACAATGGGCCTGTTATCATAACCCTAAATAAAATTCAATCCTTTTTTACGTTTTTAGTGTTAACTCTAAAACAAACATACTGCCTATTGTTTAGTAGCCAGATTAAGAAACTATTCCATTAAAACACACAGTTAATCTAACTGTAAAAAGCTAGAATAGTTGTGCAATCTAGAACTCACGTAAGTTCCATAGTAATAATATTTGAAAAAATAATTACTGTACAGAACAATCGCTGATTGGAATGGGTTACCAGCAAAATTATTCAAGGATTTCCAAAACAATGTAAATATTTTTTAAGAAGAAGTGCAAAACATTTCTGAGATAATTGCATGCATTAAATGTACTTTGAATGTAGGATACCAACTGGAAAACTGATGGATAAAATGAACCAAACATGGCACTATATAAGTTAAGGATATTGGCATATGCAGTGAATTAAAGAAAGGAAATAATGGTTTACAAAACAATCTACATTTACTTGGAAACTCCTTTCACCGATAAAACTGGTGACAGTAAAATGTACTTAGCTTCAGACGCATGGTATTATCACCCACCTTCATGTTATAAAAATTAGTCATTCCAAGATCAGTAGTGTTTATTGCATTATTTAACTATGCTTTGGGTAGGAATAATGTAGTTATCATAACATAATATTAGATAAAAGTTTAATCTACAAATTCAGACATTGATGGGTTAAATGATTTATTTAGTCAAGTTAGCAATTTTGGGTGCCTGCATCATAAAAATACTAGATTTCATTGTATGTTTGTATGCTTTTTGACTTGCTCTTCCAGCTCCACTTTCAAACAACCTAAAAGTTGTGTTCCACAAAAGTCTTATCCTTAGCGAAGAATTTATTAGTAGCACTGTTAGTCCTGGAATTTTTTACCTTAACAAAGTGAAAAACTACCCTTGCTGTGCCCTCTTCTCTGCTGAATGACATTTCCAATGGCCTATTGTAACCTGTAGCTGGCTTATCAATCCAATTGTAGACATAGCATCCAATATTGTAGATGACATTGATAATACATAATTTACCTCCGTTATATCTTCTGTCTTTATTTTCTACTTAGGTAGTATAGGCATATGAATCCTTTTGCTCTCTTCTCATCTGATCTCCTGGAAATATTTATTTTTATGATCAAAATAGAGAAACTTCACATTTATGGAAGTTGCAGTTAAAACAATACTCTTTTCCTATGAAAATGTTGCAAAATTAATACAAGATCTCTTTATATGCTGTACACTCATTGAAAAGTTTTCACAAATTCCCTTGGAGGGCTAGTGCCCTAAGACCTGCTGCTCAATGGAAAGTATCAGTTTAAATTGTAAATCTACATACTTTGCCAATAACCAATAAGTTATTTTTGTTTCTAGGTCTATATGATTTTCAGCATACCTGAAGCAAGAGTTTAGAGATGTTACCTCTGGTCTGCAGTCTCTATTAAAAGTGTCTCATTTTTCTATTTAAATTGTTTTCTATGACTTCATAACCATTACAATTGCCACGGAGAAATCTTTTTCAATGAGTCATTCATCTAAAATAATTAGTATTGTTGGATATTGCACAATAACTGTGTCAGCCAGCTCGTTATAACTTCATTGGGAATGATAATTAACACCATTTTATCTATTACAATCAATCAAAAAGAAGGACTGATTGAATAAATATTTGAATAATAAAATATGCTGAAATCCAACTTTCTTTTTCTTATATGTGAACTAATTTAATTAAGTTAGACAACAAGCTAGGCTGCGTGATTTCCATTTTTGCTTAAATTTAACTAATAATTGTAATTTATTCATTCACCATAAGCATAGAATTATGCATTATGTAAGTCTGCATTAGCAATGATTTAAAACATTTCTAATGAACAAACCTCCATGAATGTTTAGCCCAAATTGTCAGAGATATTTGTATCTTTTGAGAAAGATGGTTTTACAATAAATAAATACAACAAAAAAATACAAGAGTCATCAATATAAAATGTGTGGTTGAAAGGAACAAATTTCAGAGCTTCATTCATTCTTTACATTTACAACTTTTTCCTTATGGAATGAACAACAGAAATCAACCCAAAGGTCAGTTTGATTGGTGAGGGTAGAGCTCACTGAATACTAAACCCAAACCTGACATGTGAAATCCGCATATGATGGTAGGGGGGGTAGCTCTTTTCCTTGAGCCACCTATTGATTCCTTGGTAGAACTGGTACCTGAAAAAACTACACAGATCAGGTGAAGCTTAGGGTACTCAGAGTCTGGGTGGGTATATAGTCCAGGCCCTTTGCTCCATAACCCAACGTGCTGCCACTGGACTACCATGTCCCTTTGTGTTGATGACTGTGGTTAAAGTGGAATAGGAACTAAAAACTGGATTACCATAATCTGTTATTCAGACAAAAGGACACATAAAGTCAAAAAGTTTTGTGCAGCAGAAAGAATAAAATATTTTTTGTGAAGAAATGCTGAAAATATTCATGAAAAAATATTTACATTCAAAATTTTTTTGCATTATATTACTTCTTTACTTTCACTCTCTCTCATAACCTAAAAAAACACTCGAGTCACTGATTCTTTTAAAATTAGTATTTAAGTGAAATAATATGGGCAATTCATTGTCTCGGGCGTGACTTCATGGAATTGACTTAACATAATGAAAAGAGAAACTTTATAATTCCACATAGATTTATTAGTCGGACGACCCAGGTTTCGACATGGCACGTCATCATCAGGTACTTTTTGCAAAGAAGACAGGGAATATATAGTCACACAAAATTGGGGGGGGAAAGAGGGGGAGAGATCGGGGAAGGGGTAGGGGGGAAAGGCGAGAAGAGAGAGACAACTCCCTGGTCTGAGGAGAGGGTTAGGGGGTGGAAGAGGGGAAACCCCAGGGGGTGGGGGGGTTTGGCCCAGAGTTGGTTAAGGGGGCTGAGAGCATAGGGACTAGAAGAAAGGAAAGGATCAGGAACTCCGTTATCTAAGGAAGGGGGTGGTAGTGTAGGGGACGCGTGGGTCAGGAGGGAGAGGGGAAATTCCGAGTATACGTAAAAACGTTGTATTAAGAGCCGGTAGGGGAGGTAAGGTAGGTGAAGAATCATTAGGTGTGTAAGGAAGGAAGGTCTAGAAGGGGGGAGTGGGAAGGGTACAAGATTTCGTTAACAATATTAACCTTATTTTGAACACATTTCAAAATTTCATATTGCTCCAGCGCATCAAGCCTCTGTCCTTTCCTCTCAATATGCAGGAACTCTGGCACAAAATCACTCAGATGATTCTCGTCCAGGAGTGCATTATTGTTTTACTTAAAATCAGATTATGTGTGACATCTAGGCTATCCTCTTTCCAATTGCTAACCAGTTGAATGCAATTGTGCATGAAATAAAGGGGAAAATTCAAGGAAATGCAGGTATTTTTGAAGGAATGGTATCTTTTTTTGTAATTTTCTCTTGATGTTAACAATGTATGCCAAATACATCATATACAAAGTTGCAATATCAAAGATGTTATATTTAAAGAGGTAAAACAATCTTAAAATCACGCAATGCAATTCAGATTGATACCTAATAATAGTAGCATAAATGCTTCTACAGTCCATGCCACTTTAATTACCTTGCATAAAAATACGGCAGGAAAAGCAATGCAGTGTTTATCGTTACCATTTACACATAGTCAATTGAACTATGATATGTGATGATAATCTTGATAAGTTCCATCATTTAGATGTAAGTTAATTCAAATCTCACAGCTGCAGACCAATTTTATCACATTTCAATGTCCTGCCCTTGATTCATCAGATCAGCACAAAAGATCTCACATTGAACTTCAACCAGTTTTCCAGAATATTCAATTTATTAATGTGGTTGTATGACATTATCCACCTAAAAACCAAACATAAACTTGCAAATCACCTGGAAGTGCCATTTATACACATCAGCTGGTGACTAAAAGTGATAGATTAACCAGATGTATCAAATACATGCACATGCCTTTAAGTAGTAAGTCGTGCTCCTTATATCTATTGGCTAGAGTCAACAATTATCCAAAACTGTTAATGGAGGGAAATGAAGTTTAGAATCATTTGGAATTATCAAATAAATTCGGCAGAGGCATGTGAAAATGTCACACACTATTGTATCTTTTGAGCTATAAAAGCTGTTTGATTGGTCTGTAATGCCAAACATACGCAACTATCATAAACTACATAAAAAGAGAAATATGTACATACAGAAATTATGCATACTTATACATTTATAGTAAATATATAATGATTTGAGCAAGTTTTAACTTTTAAACTATTTCAATCATTAAAAAATTCTGTAGATAATGCATAATTATGCTAGAAATAAATTGAGCAAGATGAACACATGAGGATTTTAAAACACACAACTTTTAAGTACATACTCAATAAATGTAACGATGAATGAAAATCACAATGATCACCTTTAAGCCAAATGAGGATGGGTGAGTAAAACAATGATAATTAATTGAACTATGTAAATGTAAATGATTCACACTGAGGAAGATGCTAAATGGCTGAAAAACTCACCTGTAGACATTTTCATGATGAAAATTAAACCACAGCTCTCAACTCAAAATGGTTCAACAAATAAGTCTAGAGCTCACCTGGTGCTAAGTTTCACAGTATATGGAATTGGCACTTAAAGAGAGGGGAAGGAAGCAATTCTTTGCCCTATGCCACTGTGGTTGTTTAGAAGTTCTGGTGCCCAGAAAATCACCCAGATTGGGTTTAGCTGGAAGTGTCCAGAAGAATCACTCAAACTTGAACCCAAGATACAGTCAACAGCCAAATAACACACTTAACACACTCTGCCCTGGTGAAAATGTTCAGTCCAAAATGATAACAATAGTCTTGTAAAAAATATAAAGATGATGATTAGAAAATATTAAATAGCATTTACATTACTAGATGATTTCCGAATACACCATTTGAGAAAAATAATTCTGATGTTATATCAATAACAGCAGTGATTCACACAAATTCTATTAAGAAACATCTTCAAATAGAATTTGTCTTTGTGTGTGTGCCTTGCCTCATAGTTGCACAGAGTATTTTTGCATTGATATGTAAACATGACCACATGTAACAAAAGATGAGCACAGTATCAGTGTGGAAGAGTTGGATTAATACGGGGAATTTGGCCGGGGAGGACGACGAATGGCCCGTGCTTTCTCTCGCTCCTCATGTGCTTGCTCTCGAACTGACCTTGGCACATCTGGAATGCAGTATGCAAGGAGGCCTGACAGACCAAGCACCAGATGCTGTAACAATTTATTCATACATTAGTATTAAAATCTCTCCACATGGGCCAGTAAATCAAATTCAAATGTTGAGGGGAAGGAAGGAGCTGACATTCTGAACAATATAACATATGAGGGTAAGCTGAAAACTAATGCATACATGCTTGTAGACCACAAACAAAAACTAATAGCAAGATCGGGTGAAAAGTACATTAAAGTACAATTCTTAAATTTCAAAATTATATATTTATTTTTCAAAATAGTCCCCGTTAGGGCTAACACATTTCTCTCAACGTGTAACAAGTTTTTTCATTCCGTCACTGAAAAAATCTTCTAACTTTTCTTAAATCCAGGACTTTACAGCTGTCTTCACCTCATCTTTCAAGGTGTAATGATTACCCTTGAGGTGTCTTTTGAGTTGAGCAAATAAATAAAAATCACAAGGCACAAGATCGGGGGAGTAAGGAGGGTATGGAATTGGTTCAAATTTCAGATTTTGCAGAGCCTCTTCAGGAACACGCGTGGTGTGTGGATGAGTGTTGTCATGTTGCAAGATTATTGGCACCAAGCTGCCTTTAAAATGACAAACTCTACATTAGAGGTGTTTTAGAGTCTGTATATACTGAGAAGACTTTACTGTTGCCCCTCATTTCAGAAAATCAGTCACATAAATTTGGTGAGCATCCCAAAACAAAGTCAAAAGAAGTTTCATCAACAATTATGGCTTTTTGTAGCTCGCAACCACGAAATTTTACTACCCATCGATTAGCAGTATACCTATCAACAGCATCAACACCATAAACAGCCTTTAAATGATGACGAATCTCTATAGGATTTGCCTATTCAGCAGTTAAAAATTCGACAACAGCACCCTGTTTAACATGAGTTGATATAGCACTAGGACACGCCACTATACTTCCGCTTCTCAAAATACACTGAATGAATGAAACGACCTCAAACCTGTGCATGCATGTTGAGGGGAAAGGTTAATACCACATGCCACCAGGAAAATTTCTGGAGGTCATTTTGTTTGTGGTCCACAAGCATATGTGCATTAGTTTTCAAACTACCCTCGTATTTAACACTGATCAGAATTTCAGCAACTCCACAAATCATTTCAATTTAAGAATAACTGGTGTCTTATTTTTTAGAACTACTAGTACCAATGTTAAGACAACTCAAGAATTATATTATTCAATGGATATATGTCAATTACTCTACAACAAATCATTTCTTATATGTATGCTAAATATTTAAGTTATGCATATTAGGTTATTTCTACTGACCAAATATCAGTAGAAATGAATGACCTAATACAAAAATTAGGCAGCCAGAACCTTATCTAAATTATGTATAAATAATTCTACAGTCTTAATGGTCATTCTCTAGGCATGCGTTATTGAAGTATTTATTTAAGAAAAAATCTTTGAAGAAGTAGAAATGAAAAATTAAATTTAAAAACTATGTGTTGCTCTTAGTAATGATGGAATTGATAAATGTCATATCTTGATTTCCTACACATCATGATGCCTTTGAAGAAAATACAATTAAACACATCAATTTTTGCATTCCAAGTCATCATAAAATACATTCATTTCCAATTCAATAATAAATAATTAATTTTAATGACATAAATCATCAGAGTTTTCTCTTAATTAAAGTAATTTGCTATGGAGAAAATTATTTTCCATAGCATTAGCATACTTAAATTTAATCTATCTACAGTCATCATTATTGCTTTAAATTCAATGCATAAAGTATGCTTCATCACTAATTATTAAGATTCCCAATTTATAATTATTTCTTTGAAATGTAGCTCAAACGCCTCAAATACCTCAAACACTATGACAAATCCTAATTGAGCTGTTAGGACATGCCAGTGAGTGGCTGTCAAGGCATATGGATGATCACCACCAGGTGGTTCACGAAATCCTTTGTACCTGCAGGTCTCATTGGAGGACATATTCCAGCCAGGTGGTCCAGGTTTGGCATAAACTGTAAGTAGAAACTTAGTTTCAAATCACTAAGTTATTCATGGACATAGAACCAAATGAGTGTATCTGCATTGTTTTTCAGAGTTGCTACAGGAGCAGAATCTTGAAATAACTGAGCTCTGTCATCTTTTTCATACCATTTCCACATTTCCCTCAGCATAAGCATTTCTCCATAAAGATAGGAAACATTTATTGGAATTTGGTTTGATATACAAGGGTAGAGATCAACTAATACTAAACAAAATGTCATGTGAAATTCACAAGTCAGGGTAGGGGAGCCAGATCCTTTCCCTGTGCTACCTGTGGTTTCCCAGAAAGATCTGGCATCTAGAAAATTACACAGCTTGGGGGATGCCAAGAGTGCCCAGAGGTATCACCCAGAATCTAACCTGGGGCTCTCATCTGTAGTCAAGCACTCTATTCACTGACCTGAATACTATACCACATTAAAATATGATGAGCAATAACATTTAATTGAAGGCATTTTTATGCTCATCAAATTAGATTTTCAGACCTTGGCCTTTACAGGGAATCCTAAACAGTAAATAGATTTAGTATTATAATCGTCAATGATCTGTGAAAAAATGGAACATTATTTCCATTTTGGTAAAAATCGATGTATTGAAAATGCAAGGTAGAAAGGTAATACACTTCACCACCAAAATCAGGGTGCCATTCACTTCATTTTCAGTTTAGACAAGGTTCTATTAGGTGTTAGAAGTGGCTCAACTAAATTGGCAAAATTAAGAAAAGATGTAAATTTTGCTCTCATTCTCTTATCATTTAGACCAGAGCTGTTACAACTTGAACTTCAAAAAATATCTTCTACACCTAGGTTTGTACTGACATTTGCAATCATGTTTTTACCCATCCATTCACAAGGATCACTTTTTATCACTACATATCAAATCACAGGTCTTTGCGTGTGTCCACATACATCTATAAGAATCTTTTAATGACCTTACAGCTTGACTAAACAAAATCTACTATCTGAATCCTTAGGAAGCCCCAGTTGAGGTTATAAATGATTGTGAAATAAGGGGCTCCACTTCCTCCAGGGTGCTTCATGTAAATTGTGTCCCTAGTGCAAACAGTATGTATATAAGTATGCAAAAATGGGTATGCAATGAATATATGAAGAATTTGTATTTTTTAAATTTTTTTTGACATACTTCTTCCATATTTTTGGACTGAAATCCAAACACACAATAAAAACCAACTGATAAGCACTCAAAAAGTGAGTGTAAATTGTCTTTACATTTTGTGCACCCTGTGATATGCTTATAATCATTTCAGTATATATGCTTTAGGAAATTTATTTTCACTAAGGAGGGATCAAACCTAATGCTACATACATTAAAATATAGGTACTTCATTTTTCTAACAAAAAACTCATATTTATTTATAAGAAGTACAATAAATGAACATACCTGATAGAGTGAAGTTAACATAACCAGCCAAACTATGGTCTTCAGAAACTGTCATTATGTATATTAAGCGTTGAATAAATTCAGAGGTAAATGCAATTATGAAACCCTGAAAGAAAAAAGTATGAAAACATAAGTGTAATATATGAATTTTTAAAATGAAAATTTATTTGGTAGACTATGGAATAATGCTAAACACTAAAATAAAACACAGCCTTCAATAAATTCAGTAGGTACCAACTAAAAGAGGAAAAACAATCTTGCATAATAAAATCTGTAATACTGTGCAAAAATATGTAAAATGTATGTGCACACCACTTGGCAAAGTTATCCAAAGCTAATTTTATTTTTAACTTTTGATTTAGCAAGTAAAGGTTATTTTGAACTTTTTAAGTGAACTGTAAATTTTAAAAATCCTATGAATTAAAACTTACTTTCTCATTCCATAATGGTTATGAATGCATGATATAATGAATTCCAAATATGACATGGAGTTAATTCCAATCAATTACAGTGTGCCACTTCATAAACAAAATGAGTATTTGCACATTGTCTCAGAACTCTATTTATGATACAATTAAATAATTGGAAGGATGAAAAAATCATGAACTATTAACTCAACCCTTGGCAGTTCACCACATTGGGCCACTAGATTGTTACAAGACATAGTTGTTACACATTTTGTAAAGGAAGGTGGAGAGGGGAGGAAAAAGATTGAGGTATAATCACAGTGCTATTCAATTCAATGCAATGGTAATGAAAAATTTGAATTTACATTAACTGCAACTGCCATGTATGTAATTGTCTGCTGAATGGTAAACCAAGGGCCAATGTTGTTTGTTCTTCGAGGTAAAGGTCTTCTGTACTGAGTAACCAGCTTATCAGCATCCAAGCGAATTTCCGCAGTATTATTGATGAGAGCACAAAGAGGTGCCAATGGAAATGCAGCAACAAAGAGAGTCACAAATCCATACTGAAGGACTGTACATAAAATAAATGAGATAGCAACTAGAATTAATAACTATTTAAGATTTAATACTTAAATATGGCAGTTTTGCTAATGGAATAATGCAATTCTGTACTTTTAGTGTCAGAGCCAATAACCATGTAACAACATTTATTACCCTTAACTCTTGAGAACATTGAAATATTATACTAACTTCAATTTGGAGGAAAGATTTTTGACTGACTTTTAATAATCAAACCACTTTTTGACAATATTTTATGTGAAATGAATACTTAACAATTAATATAAAATATCATAGGAAAACATGGATCAATGACAAGCAATTCATGACAAAAATAGAATTTTCCAATTCTCATCTAAGTAAATTGTGACATTCCCACTCAAACTCACAATTGGTTAACAAAGTGAACAATAATGGTCACCCCCATAGTATAACCTCTGATAAATCTACTATTTGTGATAATTCCCACGAGAACATGAGTGATTTATAAGGGGGGACCAGAATCCATGTTTTCCCTGTGTTAATGTAACCATTAGGCAGCAGAGTAATGACATTGAAAAAAATAGCCCCATGGAATGTGCTAATGATGCACTAAAACTAAGAAAAATATACTCAACTAAGTATTAGAGAGATGAACTTTGAGTAGATTGGCATTGTCATATTATACCAAATGAAATAAAATAAAAAGTATCAGGGCAACAAAATGGTCTGATACAATTTTAGTAAGGTTTTTTCTTAATTTAAACCAATTTATTCAAGGTCACAGAAATCAAAGAATTTACAGCAATAGTAAAATAGCCAAATGTTTCATTTTTTAAATATTATTTAAAACACCAATCCATTTTCAGTTTCAGAACTCATAAGATTGGAAAATTTAAAATTTATTCATTTGGTCCATTACGGGATCAGGTTGGTGTGGTGATAAATGAACTGGCTTCCCACAGCCTGATTTCAAATCCTGATGGAGGTAGAATTTTTTAATTGCATCGATCCCTAATTAGATGTCATGGAGAGAGCATGTAAATTGAATATTTACATGTGCCGGGTGAGATGTTAAATTGCAGACTCCATGGTAGCCTTTGTTAAGAGTACACCAATGCCAATACCAGGCTTTCCTGCCACCCAATTCCTTAAAAATCTACTCTATCAAATAACCCCTATATGCCCAATGACATAAATGATCACCGCTGTAGGTGTATCCTTTCCTAGTCATTACTACTTGGTTACGCATTGCTTGAACTCTCTTTGTATGCTCGTGGATACATTAATAACATGGTGCAATTTGGGTTGCGGTATATTAGGATACATATTTGTTCAATCTTTATTGTATAGTATGTGAAAGTAGTTTACATTAATATGAATTTACTCACATTCAAACTACATTGAATATATTAGCATGATGGTTTTATAAAACATTACATCCTTTTTATACTTTAGAAATTAGCTTTCATTATCATGACATGCTTGCAATTCAATGTTAAAAATAATTTTAATATGGAAGTACATACTGGTGCCCTATCCATATTATTATTATTATTAGGTAATCTACCGGTTAAGGTAGGTTTTTGGATGGACACAATTATCAAATAAACATTTTGACTCCCCACCTAGCAAACTAATCTATATCAGGTCCCTCTTCATCTCGGTGTACTTCTTTCCTCCCTTCATCCCGTCCAACATCCCTATCCTGTTCCTACCCTTACCTCGCTTGCCCAACATTCTCCCCTCTATTACCCTCTTCAACATTCCACTACCGCTCAATACGCCTTTCATCCATTTTTCCTGCCTCCATAGGATTTCTCTCAACAAACCCCTCTCCTCACCCACCATTTCCAGCACTTCCTCATTTGTTTTCCTCTCGGTCCATTTCACCTTCTCCATTCTTCTCCACACCCACATTTCAAAAGCCTCCAATCTACGTCTATCCTCCTGCTTCAGCGACCACGTTTCCGCGCCGTACATAGCTACGCTCCATATCAGAGTTTTTAAGAGTCTTGTCTTAACATCCCTACTCAACGTCCCCGTCATCAACTCCCTCCTCCTTGAGAAAGCCTCCTTGCCTAGCGCAATTCTTCTCCTTACATCCCTACCACTTTGACCGTATTGGTCCAAAACACTTCCGAGATATGTAAACTGCTCTACCTGCTCTACCTATCCATATATAATAAAGCAAATATTATTCAAGTTTATTTAAGAATATATTTCACACATATGAAAAATTATGTAATACACTGATAGTATGAGCCCTCAGTTAATTATATCGATTGATTCAATAAAGATATCATTAAGAACTGTTATCACTAAACAAGGATGAGAAATGCACATAAAAGGCTTAATCAATTCCTACGAAGTTAAGCAGTTTTGTTTATGAGATGTGACATTTCATTTTCAATAATTAAATGTTCAGAATTAAATATATTTATATTCACATATACATCAATTAGCAAAAATTTTAATAGAGTTTGCAACTATTCAAATTTTTAAACACTCTTTGTCTAGTTCCAAACACCTTTTATTTCCCCGAATTATCTAAGCAGATCATTTAATTTTTCTTTGCTTGAAGGCACTCAAAACAAAATACATTTCACTTTTTGTCAGCTACATGACATCTAGAACCAGCTTTGCACAAACCTGTGTCCTTATGAGGTAATCCCATTCATACATGCTGAGACAATGAAAAATGCTGACACTTGATTATTTCTCCCAAATACTTTACACTGACAATGTCATAGGTGATGTAGCATGGTTCTTGTGGTTTCAGGGATTCATAGATTAAGCAGAGAGAACTATCATGTGGGTAGTGGCTGCACGAAAATAGAGACTAGCCTTTTAATGGTACATGTAACCATTATAGCCAGTTTCTAAAATGTATGCTTTATTAACATAAATCATGCTAATATGGCACATTCATCAATTTGCTAGCACTTGTACTGTTATGAATGAATATCCCTCGCCCTTTTTCTGCACTTCAATACTCCATGAAGACATCTTCTCATTTCAATCCTTAGGCATATGAAACCTGCATGCACCTATTTTTGTGACAATTTATAATTTCAGCAAGTAAGGGACTTGGTTCTGTCTGTACATATTTATTAAACATGTATTTGGTCAGTGAATAAGCAAGAACAGCAGTAAAAGAAGTGCCTGCGTGTATTGAACTAGCATTTTGATGAGACTTCTTTTCCTTTCAAGCAATATCAGAGTCCATCTCCCTTTTAAGGAGTGCTTGATCATACTGGACTTGAAGATTTGTTGGGGAAGAGAGTTACTTAGCTGTCCCCATGAGACTTACTTCGATGAAAAAATTCTTATATAATGCATGACTTTGTCTCTTATCATGCATTGAAGGTGAGCTGAAAGTTCATGGAACACCCTGTCAAGGTGTCTAATAGTCAGTAATCAATGTTATATTCACTACCTTACTAAAATTTTAGAAAGTAACAAATAAATTAAGTATATATTACTGGTAAAAATATAAATAATACCTATTTCCATCATTTCTTGAAATAGAGACAGAGTGTCTGAACGATGCAAATGGAAATCTGCTTCCCAGCGGCTGAAATTTCTACATTCACTGCTAACTTGAGCTGCAGTTATATTTTTATGACTGTTCCACCAGTTGGTGATTCGTCTGTCCAAATTGAGATACATGTATTATCATTAAATATGTTAGAAAGCAAAGATATTAAACCACCAATACTAATCAAAAAATTGATAGAACATAGTATTCGAAATAATGTAAGCATACTGCAAATTACTAGCAATATTCTAAAGATTAGGAAACTTTTAAAATCATCTCTAAAATCATTAAAAAAGTATTTGAGAAGTTGTTCATGAAGGCATCCTCTGACTGAATCACTCGAATCTGCATTGTTTTCTTATAAAGTCACATAGTAATACAGGAAGGCAAATATGTAATGCTGTTTCAAGGACACAATCAATATCCAAAGTTGCTACCCAAAACAATGGTTTCCATGTTCCAGATGATATATAAGTGCAGGTAATCCATTTCCAGTTTCCTGAGCCACTTATGTATGATTTTTATAACTTTCTAAGAGTAAGATTTTACCTTGAACTACAGGAAGAAGATAATGAAAAATGTGGGTACAAGAAGTCGTAAGGGAATGAAGAGATTGGCAGACGACAGGATAGATTGGAAATCTGCTACAAAGATTTCCTTGTAGTGATAAAAAATAGTGAATATGAAGATTTTAAGTCTAAGTCTTGACCAAACGTTAACCCTCCTATATGATTCTTTCTCTATTCAAGTTAAGTACACAGAAAAAATAAAGTTGCATGGAGGCAATTTTTATCATTATCCATTTTAAATGCAGACTCATTGTTTTTCAAGGATTCACTCCTAAGAAAATCCTCAAATTCAGATCTCAACTCACTGTTGGCTGAGCATGTGTAGATTCATTTTGTACATCTTAAATCACTAATGATAAAAATCTTCGACATTAAATATTTAAGAAATTTGATGAGCTATTAAAATCACATGCATAGAAGATGAGATTTTATGTATATCTGCTGAAGACCACAATTAACAGAAATTAAGAGTGTCACAAGAATTTAGTCATCAATAATCTCAAACAGAACATTTCCTTGAGGGGTTAGTTATCTGTGGAAAATTCATTTTTTCCCAATTAAAATCATGCCTTCTGACAATCTATTGTCAGCTTTTAAATCACACTGTTTAAAAATCTTATAGGTGACAGACAGGATAAAACAATATTGCCATTGATATATAAACATCCAACCAATAAGAGTGTTAATGCCCAAAGGATGTACTTTGAAGAATTTTGAGACATTGTAGCAATATCTGAAATAAATCTATTTTCCTAAACTTTTCCTGATTCTTTTTACACAAAACATGCATACATGCACTTTAAATACAATCATGTATGCATATTGCTTTTTTACCTGATATAAGATTCCCCCATAAGTTCATATTCTTTAGGTTTCAGGTAGTTACAACTGAGATGACAAATATCTTTGATAGTTTTATATAAAAATGAGATAATCTTAACAAATAATATTATAAATTTATACAGATGAATAATACCAAGAAACATTTTATTTTAAAAATATAATAACTCACGGCATAAAGACTTCCATGAATCCATTCAAGAGCTGTTTACCAACCATTATTACCACAAGTTGAATAAAAAGCTCTGATAGGCATCCACCAGAATCACATGTATCTTGAGCCAGAAATGAATTTGACAAACTACTATCACCTGGGTATGTATAGAAGCGCCCCTATAATAAAAACAAATGACATTATTTATTCAGTTAAAATTTAAATTCTGTATTAAGTTGAGTTGAAATGGTTGAATATAAATAGCTCATGATTTATTTCGCAGGTTTAATATTATAACTGATTCACATTGGAATAAGGGTTAGCAAAAATATATTTATATGAAGAAGATATTAAACATATTCTTTTGAGACTAATATCACATTGTGTATCATAACTGGATAATATACAAGTAGGTATTCTTGTTCCAATAAAAACTTACATTAACCCACCCATTAAATTGTTTGGTTGCACTGGGCCTTGTTCATATTTTTAAGTACAAACACAAGCAATCTGTCAATTGATCGCTCTTCCAGCAAAAAATAAACAAAAATCAATCTAAATACTATTTATTGAATCACTCATTTCAATTTATGAAAAACACTCACCTTAAAGAATGCTATATAAAATAATGAAGAGTAGCAATTGAAAAACTCAAACACAAAAACTTTGAAAGTATAGCTTGTTTCATAATCTGACTGAGTCTTGGGATTTTCCAAATTTGTTAGCCATACTGCAATTTTATCATATACCTGTATAAATGGAAGAAATGAAATAAATTTCAAACAAGGAAAAGCAATCTAATTTAACCTCTAAAATATGCATTTTGTATTTTCCTGTAGGATGTGTAGCATCTAATTTGCTTTCAATGGATGTCAAGTGTAATGCACCATTTTGATACAAAATTTACCATAGTTAAATCTTAAACCAGTATTTTATGAAGTAATTCATATTTTTCTCAAAAGTCGATTTCATTGACAATTATCTCATTAAAACTGGAAAGAGTAAAATTGTATATTTAAGGCTGAGGTTAACTCATTTTGGGCCAGATAGAAAAAAATAATTTCCATGAATATGAATAAGTTTTTGAATTACCTTCATACAACATTATATTTTTTTTAATATGACATTAATTCTGGTGCCCATAAGAATCTGATACATTTTGAGAACACCACAAATCCCAAAATCCTCAGTGACCCAGCTTAAAGAAAAGTAACTGTACATGTACATTTGCTGCTGATACTTAGCCTAATCAACACTATTAACACATATTCCTTACCAGTTTAAGTAAAAGAATGATGATTAAATTGATGATGGCAGCAGTCAAGGAAGTTAAATTTTTTGAGTTACTTTTGACATAATCATCTTCAGTGAAGTATAATACTGAGCTAATAGCTACTTTATACACAATCACTCCAATGAGAGCAGCAACCACAACTGCTACCTAAATTCAAATGAAAGTAAATTAATAAAATGAAATTGTTTTTAAGTAAATGTATTGTGAAATGAAAATGTTCAAATTTTGGTTTGAAAATTTTATATAATTATCAAAGGAATAGCCATGGATCTCAAAAACTCTATTTGTTCATCCGAAATTTGACTCTTTACAAGTATATATAAAATTAAGTGAATGCTAAAATCCAACTGGACAAGTATCAAGCGGCAGAAGTAAAAGAGACCATTTATGCTAACTTTATCTCTCCCTATATGACTAGCATGTTTTACTGTTAGAGGAAAACAAGTATATTTATTTAAATACAATTTACTGAAAATAAGAAAGCTCAGACAGTATTTGTAATCTCAATTTACCATAAAGAATACCACCGATGCAGCTGTAAATATCCGTAAAGCTTTTTTCCAAAATGGAAAATAAAGTTTGCTTTTATTGGTCACAAGGTCAACTTTAATTTTAGCTGAGGCTTCATATTCGGGTCTAGTTTCCCAAGTGTCACGATCACTGCCACCAGTGGACAATATAGCCTCTCCACCCCACTTTAAGCATAGGCGGGCCTGAGTCCTCTTCCACTGCTCCAAAAACCCAGTGGCTAGAATGAATGATAATAATTTATTAGTCAAACAGTAACCATAGATAAACATCTACTCATCTTACTCAAACAATACTTATCACCAAATACAATCCAACATTATATACAAGCAAAATATGAAAACAAATATTTCTCAAAACATAAACTGAATATAACTAAACCACAATCATTTGAAACTTTTGAAATTCAAAATAAAAACTCAAGTCTTCAAATGTGACCTAAAAGTTAATTAAAAGCAAACTGGTCGACTGAATGTGAAGGCATTGAAATAGATGGTTCCTCACCCCAAAAAGACATGAAAACTGAGAAGGCTACGGTAGCAGGATGATCAAACAGGAGCAGAAGGATTCTTGTCCCACATGAAGCTTTTAGTATCTCTTCAGAACATGAGCCATCACTACAGCGAGCACAAATCCTCTCCTCTCCAATTTTCCCATAGCACACTTCCTCCCTCCAAAAAGAAAAGGAACTTTACCAATTTCATGCCAAACAAAGCTTGGTTCACTTCTCTTAAAATGAAAACCAAACACCATCCTTAGATTGATACATTTAAATAGAAAGAATCATATTTATTAACATATTAGGTAAAAAGTAATGAAGCATCATTCAACTTCTGTTTGGATGCTACGCTGACAATATTGAAGGCATAAGAGATTGGTTTGAGATGAGTAAATGTTGTTATGATCAAATGCTTCTGCCAATTTGTTAGAAATGTCATCACCTTTTAAAGTCAGGGGAACTAGGAGCAATGCCTACAAATAGGCTGAACTCACAGTTATGACTCTTGGCAATGCTACATCAGCCATTTATAGACAGAGCTACCATGAAAGAGTCCATCACTTTGTTGAAGTATTGCCTTGTTGCATGAGATATATCTATCTACTTTATGAGGGTATTCAAAAATGCATATCACTCAACTTGAAATTATTTATCATCAGATTAAACATGCAGCACTTAGTCGTTTACTATGGTAATTTTTCATCATAGCATTTCAAACAAAACATCGTTTTTATTTTCAAGCTTCTCCACTCATGGATTTGGGCTCTAGGAGAAGATGTTTACAGATGAATGTGACCAAAAGCAGATGCCACTTCACTCAATATCCATTCCCTAAAAATATCTATGATAGTTGCTTAGGCCTCCCTAACAACATTTCATTCAAGATTGGGTGTTTTTTAAACCTTAGTAGTTTCAACTGCTTCCAATTTTCCCATATTCACAGGAGCCTGCAGTTGAGTATGTGCATTATCAGTGATAATAAAGCAATGTGACAGCAACTACTTGATAATTAATACTGCCACTTGGTGACCTTTGCAGAGCCTTTGTGAAATTGGATTTTTCACAGACTCCACATCTTTAACCTATAGTACCTTCATAATGAAATGATAGAAAACTCCAATAAATATAAAAACATTCACTTTGAACCACTCTTTGGTCTTAAAATTGTTTTCAATGGAATTTTTTAATTCAATGGAATCTTTTGGTCTGACCAACCCTTAAATTAAGACCTTAGTGAGGTTAAACAACCTGTATGGGACTCAACTTAAGATGGCAAAATAATGATGAGAATGCAGGATATGCTCTAATAGTTGCTCCTAATTTTATGATTCTACTAATCTCAGACACCACTTACACTGGTTCTTTATCAGGTGTTGCTAGTTGTATGAGACCGTAGAGAAAGCAGACTACACCCATGACAGCAGCAGGTATTAATGATTTGGTATAAAGGCCAAGCCATGCAAAGTATAAGGCAACTTCATCTCCAAAGTACTCTCGGATTTCATCTAGTGGTTGCTTTTTCCGCCACATCCCCGGGCGTGCCCATATACGTTTTAGGCGACACCTCATTCCAGGAGACTACAGATCAAAATCAATTAAGTAATGAAAGTGAAGGGAAAAGAAAGGTCAAAGAATCATGTTATAACAAGCAGTATTCAGCAGAAAACTGAAAAGAACAATAGAATATTCTTTTCACTCATTAAACAGAGGCCTAATACTTAGGCCACTTGAATCACTGACAAAAAGATATTTGGTTCAGATCTGGGATACATTGCCATCCTAACTGAAGTCAAGTTCAATGATTTCCAGCATGTAGTTAAATATCTCCTTCGTGCTTTCAATTAAAATTAAACTTCCAATGTATATCAGATGTAAACTTCAGGAAATTGCACCAAAGAAAATTTTACATAGTAAAAAGCAAGCATGACATACTCAGTTTACAAGGAAAAAATCCAACTGCATTAGATTATTTTACTGATAAAATTGAAGATGGGTGATAGCATTTCAATTGCAAACTCAATCAAAGAGGGGTTGTAAGAAAAACATAATAGTGAAATATAACAGAGAAAGTTTTAAATCATTTCCATCACTTACTGATGTGATTGAATCATCACCCTTGTAATCTCCATCATGCAGAGGATAAGCATCCTGATATGTACCATTGGCTAGAAGGGAATATATTCCAACCTAAGGAGGGGGAAATGAATTTTGAACATGTTTATGTCATCAAGTCAGTACAAAATGGTACTAATATTATTATTAAAGTTGATCACACCAACATGACATGAGAATAAGGATCACTTATTTATATTATTCGTTTACTTAGATTAAATAATGAATTTAGAAATTTAATATGCATTGTTAAAATATCATAATTATCAACACAGAGAGCTTACTTTGTATTTCCATGATGTTTCAAAAGGCTGAGTCAATCAGTTAGGTGATTGTAGATAGAATTGAAAAAATTTACATGGTGGAAAATGCTAATTAAGTTTTCCTCACTACACTATTGCATTCTAAGAATGAAGAGAGATGATTTTACAGCCATATATTGTTATGGATGGTTTACCATTGATTGAAACTTGGGGGACTATAGTATACAATAAAACAAATATTATCTTGCAAAAATAGAGTAGCTATACCTAATATTATTTTTTGTTGAGTCAGTTTTTAAGCATTCCAATAGATTAGACCATATTGCAAAAGTTGATTTTAAAACCATCATGTGATAGCAAAAATGTATGCCTTTAGTGAGATTCAAATACCCAATCTTACTTTTCCAATGAACCCACTTAATGTCAGCCAAATCAACTGTTTCTATTAACTATGTACAACCAATTTTAATGCTTACCTCTCCATAAAATTTGTTATCAATTTTGGAATAAAAACTCTCAACCCCATCATTAACTATAGCTCCAATGTTAGCAAATTCATAAAGCTCATAATTTCACCTCTAAAAAGTGCTCCCAGACAACATCCATGCTGAATTACTCTATATTTGAAACACCATGTATAGTGACTTTTGACAAGTAGCACAAAGTTTGAAAGTAAGATCTTTTCCACTTATTTCTTAAAAAGTATGGAAACTAATATTATCATCAATTACCAGGGTTGACCAGCATTTAGGAAAATAGTAAATATTGCACAATTCAATAAACATTCAAATAATGTTCTTCCATATTCTATGATCAATATTTAAATTATTTTCTAAATGTTTTAACTTACACTGAGATAAAATGAGCACAACAAAAAAACCCTCAGTTTTTAAAAACCACAGAGCTGCTATAGCTTTGTATAAAAAAGCATATCAACCATGAGTGGTAAATATATGCAATTGGGATAGAAGTTAGTAAGGGGAAGAGAGAGAAATTTAAGAAAAGGGTTGCCCAATCTCCATGTAATGAATGAAAGACTACATATTTCTAATTATTTACAGAAGTAATTGTGTTAATGTTATACTGTTGACCTGCATCCATCATTTCATTAGCCATTATTCTGGAAAAAACAATGCTCTGAATTTTTTCTTTCTTTCTTAACCATATAAATGTATTAATTTTGGTCTCTCATAGCCATCTAAAATAAAATATATAAGCACTTTATTTGAATGCTTATATCTACATGAGATATATAATTTATCTGTTTGGGTTCCTTTATGATAGTGATGTAAAATATTAGTTTAGCACTGTTAGCACTCTTTATATAAGTTATCCCCTAATCATAGAGTTAGGTATACTGACATAAGTTCTTTTATAAAAATGTTTATTCTGCTCTATATAAGCCATCCATTAAGTAAACTGATTTTAACAAAGGCAAGAATTCAATTACTTTAATGTTGAATGTAATTCATTCTGTAAGCATTATAAATATGTAATTTCAGATAAATAATGAAGTTATTTAATTAGTTTTTTATTGTACTTCTATTTATAATGTGACTTAATAACTTGGACTAATTTACAACAGCATTCGTGAATATGTAATTAATGCATAATAATTTCAAAAATAAACAATGAAGTATTTTTCATTTATCACCTTTTAGAGGGGTTATAATAATATTACTACATTAATAATGTCATTTTATCAAACTGAATGATTATTATACAATATAAACAATATACTAGGTACTACAACCATATTATAAAAGCAAAAAGGCTAAAAAATGAGTAAACAGTTAACAATATACAGATATATTAATCCAAGAACAGCATTCTTTTCCAAGTATTTAGATGTTCAATATATCATTTAATTTTGTTGATAGAAATAATGTCTATGCCACAATAGCCCACTGAAAGCTCAAAACAATCACTTGTTATTTCTATTCTATTTGTTCATTCTCTTCACATATGGGTGAAAAAATGCAGTTGCAATTAGAATGAATGGGTGGTGTTTAAGACTTAAACTACTTGCATTACTGCACAATTAGCACTAATGTCCTCAACAAACAATGCACCTATTGTTAACTGTGTTATTACTTAGATTAATTTATTCCAAAACATATAACTTTTGCAAAAGTATGCATCTCAGATATAAATTTTATTGAAAAGAGCCATTATGGGACTTTCCAGAAAAAAATTTAAAAATATCTCAAGAACTTTACTTCAATGTTAACATGAACTGATAAAAATATCTCATCCTAATTTGTTTCACTGTCTCCGGTGTAATTTTTTCAGAATGTATCTCCAACATTACATTAGGGCTTATAGTTGTTACTACATACAGAATACCTTTCTTTATCTAGAATTCATAAACTCTAATGTAATATAATTTGACATTTAAAAGAATATCAATGACAGATGGCATTAGAAAGGATAGCCTAAAGGAATATGTATGCTTATATACATGCATATGGTTAATGACATAGGTTTAAATGAATAAATTAGGAAGAGCTGAAATACAAACCACACAACATTGCCGGCAAGGTTAGAGGTACTATTTAACCCAAAGCAAAATGATACACTTTACGAGAAGGAAAGTTGAAATATATACTCAATACCATAATTCTGCAATTGCATACCCAATGTGCAATGCCAGATGTGCTAAAAAAGCATATATATCAAGGGATTATAAGATGGAGATGATATTTTGTTGCTCACTTGTCGGCGATTTGAAACAAATGCTTCACTCAATATTCGAATGCTGCGTTGAGTCCATGGGGAGTGAGAAACCTGAGCAGCATGTAAAAACATCAACATATAATCTCTTAAAAATCAGTATGAAGGCACCACATATCTTTTCAACAAAATTCATCATGGAACAAAGAAACAAATTTCCTTGTACAATTATGTAAAGTTTTAAAAGTCCATAATTGGTTCTTACATTTTTGTTAATAGGCACAATCAAGTAGGGTGTGGATTTTAAATAGTAACTGCAAAAGAGCAGTGATTACTATTAATTCCCTAACATCATGAAAAACAACATTTTATCAAATATTTAAGAGTACATAGTCTACATGAGAACTTCATTCCTTCTACATGATAATTGGTACATTTTAAAGTGTTGAATGATCAGCAAAGCTCAAAATTATCACTAAAAATTAAATAAATATGAAACTCAAATGTTTTCTTGCTTTCAAGCTCCTTTTACTTAGCTAACCTGGTTTGTATAAATCCAATTACAACTTTCAACCCAATGATTGGTTTTGATAAGTGAGGACAGAACTAATATCTTATTAAACCCTATGGCTTGCAAAAATGAGGTTAAGAGAACTAGTTTCAACCTCTAAGGCAAGGTGTCTAGAAGATTTGAACCTGACTGAGATCTGGTCATTCATGGTCATGGTCATTCAAGAGCACTCATGTTACTAAAATTATAAATTTAAAATTCAACTGACTCTTGAGAGTCTTTGTGGGGGTTTGCAAATGTGTTTTAACAAACAATTTGTGAACCCCTGATAGGACTTAGCATTTTAGTGGGTGAAACTGCTTGTATTCGTGTTTGAAATAAGTTTCACTTTACATTCAAAGTATTTTTGTTAATACTTACATCCTTTTAAAATTTGAGGGAAAATCTCACATGGTATAATTCGTGGCAATATTAGTTACACAAATGGGTGTTATGAATTAAAGAGAGTAAATAAAGTAAGTGCTTATCATCATGTGACTTAAAGTAATGTGAAAATTAAACCCTTGTTTATTTAGGTCCTCACCTCACTGTCTTTCTCACCAAAAGTGCTCCTTCTTAAGATGTACCAAACCACTTGTGCTCTCTCAGAGGATGTGAAGAAGTCCTCCTTGTCTTTAATAGGAATATCAAAAATCTGCTCCAGATTGGCGCGGAACTCAGTCTTGAAATGGGGACCAGCTGGGCGGCGGGAGTGGTGAAAGCTTAGGTTTCCCCTCCTTTTCCTCACTGACTGCTGCCTTTGGTCACTTCCTAAGATATCCCCACCCTCCTTTTCCATTAGACGAGGCTTCAGTGGTTTGCGAAACTCCAGTATCTCTGCATAAACACACATGACCTCATAGGGTACCCGTATCTTGAGGAAGGAGGGGATGTTTGGAGAATGAAGTGAAGGCTGACGCTCAAGCTCCAGACCCTCAGCTTCAAGGTTCTCTTCAAAGATCTTCCTCCGCTTCGCCTTCATGGATTCAACATTTTCGTGATGGTGGTCACGATGGTCGTAGTAGGTCAGCACAAAGTCCACTCGTCTCATGGTGCCACTGCCCTCCGCGACCACCCCATTTGGAAGCTCCTCGGGATCTATGTAATTCCTATGAACATCAGCCAAAAGAAAGAATTTGGGAATGAATAAGATATCTTCAAATTTTACAAAACCTTTGCATAGTTGATATGTCCAAAAATATAGAGCATCTACCATCACAGAGTAGTCAATATTTCAAGCCAGCACAAGTTTCTGCCACCTCCCTAGGTGATTTGACAGTAAACCGACCAGTCACTAGATTTTTGGGAAACAAAGAGTGTTTTGAAATTAATTCAACATGCTCATTTTACTAACGGTAGGTTTTGGACATGCTTTAACTGCTATTTACTTCTACATATCATGAGAAATTTCTCTTTGAAATACAGCTGATTTCAGGGCAACCTCGAAAATTATATAAAATAATTAAGGCCACAGAATGTGATGCAATCACAGTCAATGTAGAATTCAAGGTAAATTCACTTTTTTATTGTTATTGTAAAGAGAGATAAAGATATACATTGCTGTTAAGCAATCGCGATCACGGTAAGAATCATGGTTACACATAACAATTATTTTGTCTTGAATATTATCTGTCAGTCCTTTCGTGAACACTGCGAAATTTCCGACAATTAAGAAAAAATGCTCATGTGACACCTAAAGAACAGATAGCAGATGATTGAGATAACTGTGAGTTTCTAGCACTAACACACAAGGCAGGGCAGATTTTAAAACGGTGCACGCGTGCAACTCGATAGCAGTTCTACTCGCACTCCAAACCTCTACGATTTGACAATTATCGTAGAAATCCCCTACATACATTAGGTTATCATTTTAAAGTTAAAATTATTAAGAAATAATAGAGATGTGGATAAAATTTTCTCTGCATATTAATTGATCCTTATGTAGATAATTCTGTAAATTACAGCTATTAATGTTGATTTGTTTTATTTTAGGTAGCCGTAGTTTAACTCGCATTTTGGAGAAGATTAGCGGCTCGCAGTGCGATTAAGCTCCTTCATTTGAAAGGTTACAGTGCCCGTCAAATCCATGATGAAATTATGGCTGTTAATGGAAATAATAACCTGTCACATTGCACAGTTGTAAGGTGGGGAAGGAATTTTCAAACTGGCCACATGTCCCTCACAGACGATCCAAGAAGTGGAAGACCATGGAAATTGCTTGCACTCATGGAAATTGCTGACACAGTGAAGAAATTTGAAGAAGAAAAGTATCCTATTAGACCAAAGAGCTACCTTCGAAATGATTATGAATGAGACTGATATTAGCCACGACAGTGCATGAACAATTATTCACGAAGAACTGCACTTGTCAAAGGTGTCAGCACCCTGGATTCCACGACAACCAAACCTTTTCAGCAGCAAACGCGACCGATAGTCATAGCAAGGTGGCTTTGAAATGTAGTCATATCTGCCCTATTCTCTGGATCCCACCCAAGCGACTTTTCCATTCCCAGAACTCAAAAAACCAATGCTGGGTTGGAGATTTGACAAAAAAATGACGTCATTCAAGAGGTGGAACAATGTTTTTCGACCCAATCCGCCAAGTTCTACAAAGACGCCCTATGAAAGGTCAAGAAAAGCTGAATGAAATGTATAAATCTGGATAGTAGCTATGTATTTTTTAATAATAATTACCATAAACGATAACGACACTCCCTCGTATTATATCCTTTTAATTATGCAACCGTGCCCACTTCCGTGGAAAGCGCGATTGCTAAGTATGTAAGCTTTAGTTTTTCAGTCAACCAAGGGATTGCAAGCATTGCTGAGTGAATTTGAGGTTCAGTACGATAAATATGGGATGAGAATCAATATTAGTAAAACAATGGTTATGCGATTTTCCAGAAAGAAAAAGGCTAAGCCAAATGTTAAAATAGGTGGGGAAAAAATAGAGCAAGTAGAACAATACACGTATATCGGAAGTGTTTTGGACCAACACGGTCAAAGTAGTAGGGACGTAAGGAGAAGAATTGCGTTAGGCAAGGAGGCTTTCTCAAGGAGGAGGGAGTTGATGACGGGTTACGATGATGAGTTGAGCAGGGAGGTTAAGAAAAGACTCGTGTAAAAACTTTGATATGGAGCGTAGCTATGTACGGAGTGGAAACGTGGTCGCTGAAGCAGGATGATAGACGTGGATTGGAGGCTTTTGAAATGTGGGTGTGGAGAAGAATGGAGAAGGTAAACTGGACTGAAAGGAAAACAAATGAGGATGTAATAGGTATCGTGGGCGAGGAGAGAGGTTTGTTGGGGGACATCCTAAGGAGGCAGGAAAAATGGATGAAGGGCGTATGAATCGGCAGTGGGATGTTGAAGAAGGAAATAGAGGGGAGAATGTTAGGCAAACAAGGAAAGGGCAGGAACAGGATAGGGATGTTGGACGGGATGAAGGGAGGAAGCAAGTACACAGATGTATATATATATATATATATATATATATATATATATATATATATATATATATATATATATAAACATATAAAACTTAGACAGCAGCACACAGCACGAGAACACATAAAAGGAACACTCACACGTAATATCTTGAAAATTTCGACGGACTCGAACTCCGTATTCTTCGGAAGATAGGTTAGGACTGAATCATGTATATATATATATATATATATATATATATATATATATATATATATATACACATATATATAAAGTCACTTTCTTGAAAAACCACTAACGTGCACAATAATGTAAATTCACTAAATAGTCAACACAAACACAGAAACTAAAACATATAAAAGAAGGACTCACTGGTTCTCGAATTTTCGGTAGTGCAACCATGTATAATACACACACACACACACACACACACACACATATATATATATATATATATATATATATATATATATATATATATATATATATATATATATATATATATATATATGTGTGTTCATTCAAACACGAAATCCCGCCATATGGCGAATAAATATTCATTCACATCGAAATAGAGATAAGGAAATGGGAAAGGAACACACACAAAGGACGAACACAAGAGAGGTGGGGAAGGCAGATTTGAGCAGATCACAAATGTAAAAATATTTTCCTCGACCGGGACTTGAACACCGGATCTCTTCACTTGCCGGGCGGATGCTCTAACCACTTGGGCTATCGAGAAAATGTACTTTACACTGAAATCTACGATCTTATAAAGCGCCAGAGTGCTCCGATTTTTGGCGCTTTGGCGCTTTATAGGATCGCAGATTTCAGTGTAAAGTACATTGATAACGGGTTACGATGATGAGTTGAGTAGGGAGGTTAAGAAAAGACTCGTGTAAAAACTTTGATATGGAGCGTAAAGTGGAAGCGTACGGAGTGGAAACGTGGTCGCTGAAGCAGGATGATAGACGTGGAATGGAGGCCTTCGAAATGTGGGTGTGGAGAAGAATGGAGAAGGTGAAATGGACCGAAAGGAAAACAAATGAGGTAGTACTGGAAATGGTGGGTGAGGAGAGAGGTCTGTTGAGAGAAATCCTATGGAGGCAGGAAAAATGGATGAAAGGCGTATTGATCGGCAATAGTGGGATGTTGAAGAAGGTAATACAGGGGAGAATGTTGGGCAATCGCCGAAAGGGCAGGAACAGGATAGGGATGTTGGACGGGATGAAGGGAGGAAAGAAGTACACAGAGATGAAGAGGGACCTGATTTAGATTAAATCGCTATATTGGGTTTTGTTTGGAGTTACAAAATGTTTATTTGATAGTTGTGTCCATCCAAAAACCTACCTTAACCGGTAGATTACCTTTAAAAAAAATATATAAAAAAATATATATATTGGTATATATATATGCATCGCGGGTGGCGGTGGTCTAGTGGGTAGAGCGTTGGACTACTGACCGGAGGGTCCCGGGTTCGATTCCCGGGCAAGGCGCTTTGGGAACCTGCAACTCCACCCAAGCTAGTTGATTTTTCGGGTACCAGATCTTCCTGGGAAACCATAACCGGCAGAGGGAAAGGATCTGGCCCCCCTACCCTGATGTGTGAATATTCACACGCCGTCGGGCTTAGTACATGGGTGAGCTCTATCATCACCAACTAAACCCACCTTCGGGTTGATTACTGTGTTTTTTTATATATGCATCAATATATGTATCAATCCCGTTCGCACCAGCGAACAAAAACAAAAAAAGAAAAGACACACGTTTAAAATTTTCGGTGGTGAAGCCATCTTTCTCAAGGAGAAACCCACTCCTTTCGTTCCTTCCTTCTCTTCCGTGAGAGAGGCGGCTTGACCACCGAAAATTCGAAAACGTTTCTTTTCTTTTTTGTGTGTTTCTGTGTTTTTGAGAATAGGAATAAATGAAAAAGCAAAGACACAGATGTTCGCAAATTTTCAGATAAAATCTAAAAAGAAGCAGGACACTTAACCGAGCAACTTTTATTTCCCACAATAGAAGATCGGAGAAACGTGAGTGCATTCTTTCACGTCTCGATTTAATTTTTGCCTTAAGAAATGGAAGGTTGTGCGAGAAAAAAGATAAAAACCGAGTTTTTTTAGCGCATCTTACCAAGGCGGGAACCTGAACACAGAAGGCGAAAATGATTGTGCACAATATGGTATTGCAAATAAAGAAACTCAGATCCTAACTTTCATTACTGACCTCGGTTGCTACATTCTCAATCTAGGAATTTGTCTGCATTTCATGGATTTTTAAGATCAAGAAAAGGTAGAAGTTTTCAGGTGAAAATTTCATTAATTTAAACACATATAATAAGAAATTCGGCACTTCAATGCATTTACTTAATAGATTGCCAACATCAGTGCCACTTGAGAGCAGTCCTATTACATAAACTAAGAAGAATATTGAAACAAGCGTGACTATGATTGACCTTATGACTGAGAAACATTTATCAAATGGCATTTTCAGAATCGTCACATCAGTAATAGGTATATATATTTTGGAGGGCATTACAACCCAATTCTCGCCAACTTTCGGATTCAAGGAAATTACCTGGATTTCCATATTTCACATAACTATTATTTATATTCATGGCGCTCCTAAGTTTTCCGTATTTGTCGAGGCTGCACCACCTCAGTCATTCATTACGTTAACTATTCTGATGAGTCACTCATTTAGGTTTTAAGCCGCAAGAATATTTATGTTCGATGATAGCACCTGAATGAGTGACGAATGCGTTCAAAGATGGCCATTATTCAACGCTTTGCGTCACGAAGATACACCGACCCATTAATCTAAAAAAATACTGGAAATAACTGGTCTCACAATAATACAAAATGAAAAGACACAGATCAAAAAAGATCCACCCACACCTGAAATTCAACACGCAATTGGGTGCTGAATTAATCACGAAGTTTTTGTGACACCACTGCAAATAAATCAATGAAACTCCTTTTGCTTCGAGTGGACAGCACGTATCGCGCCAGGACTGCCGAACTACACCAAAAGTTAACTGGAGACACGAGCAATCAACGCATTTTTGCGACATAAAAGTTGAGAGAAAGAGAAGCACCAGCTTTTTTTCTTAGCAAGGAACTTTTTCCCCTCTGACCGTAAGCCATTTCTTTCTACCGTATCCATTCTAAAGTTTCGTTAAGGCACTCAAATTCAATTTTCTTGTCTCTCCCTGAAACCAATTGATTTTGGTAACACAGTAAAAACTGCACGGTAATTTGAGCACTCCTGGGAATAAGGTCACAGCTCATGAAATATGAAAACGTAAACTTGTCCCTGAACAACCACTTACAAATTTTATTTCATTATCCTAATATTTATCCACAAGAATACCACCAAATGTACTATCAGCATTGAAACTCGCAAATTAATCATTTTTCATTTTAGAATTCTGAGTTTTTGCGAGATTCTTTAAAATCTTCACAGGGCCTTTGAAAGTCAATTCATCCTCAACCCACCCCTATTTCCATTCCAAAACTCCCTGCACTGACGGATGGATCGATTTAATCGATTCACGTCGAATAGTAAGCCCACGTGTTTACGTGCATTCGATCCTTTTCCCACACCCTTTTTCCACGACTTTATTGCACTGAACTTTTTAACTCTTCCCTCGCCGGGCATATGGCAAACTAGTTGGGAGTTGGTTGGATGAAAAATGCTACAAGAATGATTCCGTGTGGTCTCCAGGATATCCCACTCATCGGAAGGGCGGCAATTCTTGCGTCAGAGATTTGAAACTACGCAAACTCTCCGGATTTCATAATGAAACAACATAATAACTTTTCCAATCAAAGTGTTTTCATAACATATATTTTTTCAAGATTGCGCACTTCATTAGGAAAATTGTAGCCGATACAGAACTTACCACGTACATTTAAATGTTTTATTACATTAATAGTTATATAAGGTATCAAGGGAACATTTTTTATTAAAGTTAGCGATAAAATCATTAAAATTATAAAAAATATTGGCATTATAATGTTAAATTTTGATAAAAAAACAATCAATAACGGCGGTAGCGGGTGGCATTAAAGATAGAGGTAGGGTGCATGCAGCCCGTGGATTGCATATCACTGCTTTACGTCTTTGGACGCGAACCATTTTATGTCCCTCGTGCGAAATACGCTAGAGTATATTTTCGCTCTGAGCTGTCGCCCAAAGACCGGACATTGAAATTTAAGTCCAAAAATCTTTTGAACAAAACTCCTCCGAAACATCATGGCACTACTTGCCATACGGCATAGTTATAGAATAGGGTTAATCGACAATGATTGCATCAAATTCGAAACTTTATCTCTAAGTCCTGTATAAAAACTTTCAGGAGGGGAAGGTGGGGTTTTCAGATGTGCCAGCCCAGCACTCATGTTATATCAGTCACATGGGTGAAATTCGAAGTGACATGGAACTTTATGTTGGGATGAACCTTTTTGATAAAGAAAATTAAGTGCTATGGAAAAAGGCACGGTTGTCAACAGTTAATTCGTTTCAGATTAAACCTTTCAAGTCAAATGGTTGCAGCGGCTTTCCTTATCGATGTATTCTGAAAAGTTGCCGGGGAAATTTACAAAATGTCCGCGTCCTCTATTCCTAGTGCATGTGACGTCAGGCTCGAGCCTCGTAAATTCCCTGTCGTTCTTCTTAAGAACGCTTTCCATAAATGGAAAGACAAGAAAGAAGCCTTTGGAAAGATTCACGACTAGGTATCATGCGGTTGCTTGCGGCGCTCAAAACATTCTTTTCGGGAACTTTGATGGAAAAAAAGAAGACGTTCGAGCTCAATTCTCACTAAGAGAAAGAAAGAGAAATGGAAAAGGAAATTGTATCTTGCCATGGTAGAAAAATTTCTTCCTTGTGGAAGACGCAAGTTATCGCTTTGAGGATATATATGTTTTGTTCGAGTAAAAGCAGATTAGTCGAGTATTAAATTGAGAACTTGAAGAAAGAAGATGACGACTTGGCTATCGATCAGTAGGTGGAAACGAAGTTTTGGAAAAACATTTCGAAACTTCCAGATGAAATGAACGATGTTAGCCCGTCGATCCAAAATAATATAACCAAATCGAATTGAATAAAAAGTATAATACGCCATGTGAAAACAGTCAACGACTCGAAAGAATCTACAGTTCTGGCAGATCGGTCAGTGGCAATGATAGTGGAAAGCTGTTTTCTCTTTGATTTAGGCACGCGGATACCAATTTATAAAAACCTCGGTGATATTTAGTCACATTCTTGCTGGTACAGGATGAACTGTTTCTGGATCTATAGCGTATACATTTCACGTAGATTTATCGAGACTGAGACTGTAAATAGAGGATTTATGGGACCAAGGTTACATAATAACAGACATGTGCGGGTTATTCAAAGGAGTGCAGCATTAACCCGTAATGGTAAACAATGGCAACAATCAGCCCGAAGGCTGGCTTTGATAGGTGATGAATTAATTCCTAGAGACCTATTAAGTATGAAATTCATATATTCGTGGTCTCTGTGGGTTTCTTTCCCTATGCCACCTGCATAGTTTCCCTGGATGTTTATGGGTTTGAACTTGACTCAGTTTAACTCATATTGTTAACCAAGTTAAAAGTTAAAGCCCAATAATATTAATTTCAGTTGAGTCATATCAGAATTAACTTTTAGATTAATTCTAAATTCAACAAAATTGCTTTTACTCCTGCAAAAACTGCCAAAATATTTGTAAATTTCTCTACGAAAAAATCAATCAATCAGAAAGCTGGCAAGCTTTTACATTTCCCTAAATAATGAAGAAGTACCATGTCGAAATTAAACCCTTTTGGCTTGTATTGGTAAGAACCTGAAATTATAAGGATCCCATTTCAATTGACGAATTAACTTTTAGCGAGTCATGTTTTTTTAATGAATACTTTAAGTTAATAAGTTGACAGAAAAGTGTGTTAACGAGTTCAAAATTATTCGAAAATGAACCTTTTAACTTTACCTATAAACATCTAACGCATTACTACTCAACTCTACCTTCCGCCAATTATTTCCACACACTACTCACTTGGTCACTACCTCCGCCGCAAGGTTATTCCAGAAACAATCAATATACTGTACTAATCCACTCATTGCACAGATCTCGCCCGTCATGAGTGACGCGACAAAGATAGCCGACGTCAGATAATGCTTCACAGAGGCAGCAGAAGTGAGTGCGTTCTTTAAGGCTTCCGCTAAAAGAGCTCTAATATCCTTAAGATAATGCTGAATAATGAAAGGAAACAGAACTCGGAGTTGCACTGCGGGTTCAGGAGAGTCGAAAGGCACGACTCCATCATGGTTTCAGAGTACTCATTTTAATACTTTTCTGGTGCTCAGGAGATGGTGAACGCAGGTGATGAAGCAGAATGACTGCAAACACATTCCATTGTAACAGTAATTATTATGAAATGTCAACTTGCAGTGTCAAACCATTTATGTATACATGTGTAAAAGGGCCGCTAAGGTCTTTCTGCTGCCATGGAAAATGTCAGGATGGTTTTAGATTAGCTACAAGTAACGGGAAGAGATGGAAAAATAATTTTATGAAGGGCCCTTACTTCATCGACTTGCGTTGAAGCTGCTCCACTGACCCCAATAAGTGATGGGAAAAAAATCTTCACACACACACACACTCTTGCTGGCATTCGTTCCCTTTTTGAATGATAAAAATAGTATAGCCTCTTCGGAAGAAAGACCCTCCAGTCATAAAACACTTAACATCGACCTGGAATCCGTCGTATCGTTCATTGCATTCAACAGAGAGTCAGAGAAAATAATTCCTACAAACAACTTCTACAAAAAGTCTGATAAATAAAAACATCGATCTTGGAGCGAATGAAAAATATGGCCACAGTTGCGCCCTATATTGATATGGAAGTTTGTGGAGTGGATGTGGAAATTGTGAAGCAAAAAATCATTTCCCATTAAGGATTCTGTTCATAATGTTATTGGTGTTATTAATGGCAACTGCTTCTGTGGAAGGGAATTTCTATACTTAACTGAACAGACTTTATTTTTAGTATATATCAATATCAGGTTCCCATGTCAGTATCTCAGGTTCACAATAGGTGGAAATCGGTTGACAGAGGGAAATAATTCTTGTGGTCATATCAGTTAATACGAAAGAAATTATAAATCAATATTCAAAAGGGGGAAGGCCTTTGATTACATAGCACCTTAAACAAATCTTTAACCGAGCATACATTCAAGAATTCACAGCTTATTGAAAATATCAAATCAAGGTACTCAGATGGACACTCATGAACTATTCTTTTTTTTGCAAATATTGCTAGGATTTACAAAAATTAGTCGAAATTAGGGAAAGAAAAAAATGATGAAAATATTTTGAATGTCTCACCATATTAATATTTACATTGTTGAATGAATATAAATGGTGCCAGTGAATAACAGAATTCACGAGGGTCTCCTCGTCGTGAAGGCCAGCGAAAACATTCATTAAAATGCACAATGTATCCTAATATTCGCTCCCAGAAAACCTACGAGCAGAACATCGACACAACAAAAGTGACAATGACAGCAGAAAGAACTGTCATTTGCTATAGAGAGACCAGCAAATTGGTATGTGTGGGATCAACGGAAAGTTGGTGACACCAGCGAGCCCTTATACTTTTACAAAGGAAATGTATTTACTTCCGGCACTACAGAGGAAATCGTTAAAACACCACATTTTATCAGAAGATTGGACTGCAATCCCGTGCATTATGGAATTCTTTTATCTAACATTAGGCTGATGCTACTCGGACGAATTATCACGGACAAGCGAACTGTCAGGTAAATGGTCCGTCGGCCTTGGTGTGGAAATCCACCTTTACCATCACATTTCGAACCGTCATGGCCCGATCAGCAGATCAGTATGGACGGAAGAAAAAATCGAAAATAACGGCCTCAATGCCACTAGATACCTATCGAAAATTTCCGGAGTAGAAACACCCGAGTAAAATGGTGTTCCGCGCAGATTGAATCAAGGCACTGCGTCGTCCATTACGAAAATTGCAATTGCAAAAAAGCACCGTCGAACACAAAAATTTCGAACGAAACTCCAACGCTTACATCCACCATTCTTTTTCTCGAGCAGTTCATAATCCCCTACGCTTTTAATGGATGGTGCCACGACTCCCCAGGTTTCATGCTCATGTAGTTAGATGGCAGGGTGCGCAGTAGATGCAAATGATAATACCTGGCATTTATAAATAAAGTTTGATGATTAGGAAATTCATTTGAGGTGTGGAGTGAGTGTGAATTCCTCGAGAATTGAAGGACGGTGGGACTATTGACCCTCACGGAAGTTATGATAAATTTTAAAATTGCATGTGGTACCGTAGGGATTACACAGTTTCCGGGCGACCTTTACACTATATGATAGATAGAGCTGCCGCTGAAGTGGAAAAATAATTCGTGAGCATAAGGAAGGTTTTTTATCTATCGTGCCAAAATATTAAATTGCTATAAATTCCTTTATCTGTGAGACAGAATTAAGAACTTTTCCTTATCTCGGGTTTTTAGAAAGAAGAAGAAAAAATTGAGCCTTCGGCTGATATTAGAGTGGTAAAGCCGATAAGATTTTAATGGAAGTTGATCGTGGGCTACAAATAAGAAATTTTATCACCGATGAGATGAAAGAGTATAATATTCCATCATATATCCTTATTGAAGATGGTCGCCCATCAAGATACGTTCTAAAACCTTATCTATTAAGAGGCATGTAAATCACCTATAGAAAACGGTTGTGTGGGAAACATTGCATCAAATATTTCACAATTAAATATAACACTGCCAGTTCTTCACAATAACTGGAACTCTGGTGAGATTTAGGATGACTGTATATGCGGAAAATGAAATGAAGCCCTGAATTATATCTTGACATTGGTAATAGTACTATTTACTGAACGAAGTTAAGGTAGCGTTTTAAATAAGCAACTGAAAGGTCGGAAGTTGACTGTCAATTGATTGATTACAATCTTGCACCCCAGAAGGCATATAATTTATAAAATCAATAAAGTTTGATTACTTTGGTATTACGATCAAGAGAACCCACATCTCCGGTAGAGCCTCGACAGGAGACCACTTCCGATTTTAATTTTTCATCTTATTCCTCAGGGTTTTACAAATAAATTGTTCCTCGATGCAAAATCGTCATCCACTAATCCATTGAGAACACTGGATCATACTACACCTTGAATGCAGCTCTCCAATATCAGTATACTGATGGCCAAAAGAGGTCGCTTGATTTCAATGTAGAGACCAGCCTTATGCGTCATGCTAAGTTGCTTTCGACAGTCGAGGACTTCTATCACCCTTAAGGCAAAGAGATTAAGTGATTTCATCCTAAACATCTTCTTAGCGGAAAAATACAATTGACTAAGATTATACACGTGTAAGTTAATTAAGGATTGAAGAAGTATTGAGTCGTATTTTGAGAAGTTCCAGACGTAGGTGGAAGTCTTGAGGTCTATCTACCCAACGATCTAAAACAGTTTAACAATCTCTATCGCCAAATAGCCAAAACATTTACTATACTTCGGACTAGAGATTTAAGAATTAAGACGATTTTAAATATTTGTGCATCCAAGTTTCATAAAAATCCCATTTATTTTGGCCAGTTCTTTGATATATCGTTATTACCCATACTTTCCGAATTTTTATTTTTAATTCAAGGACGAGTCAGTAAAAATAAACGTTAAGAAACTTCGAAAAAAATGCATTAATGAAAGCACAGAATGTTTCGTTTTTCTCCCATAAGCCTTATATGAGTACTTTGAAGGGAGAATGTATGATTCGATCAAAAAAATCACTATATATATTTATTTATATCGATGATGTAGAAGCACTCACGAGAGCAATATAAAATTTGGACAGCACAATAGAACACAAAAATAAAATAGATAACAAGTAAAAGACATTCACAGTTCAGAAAGTTTAAGCTTTCCAGACTCAGGTTGATTCTGATGACGACGGCGGTGCCGTCGAAACGTCAATAACTACTGTAAGTGTCCTTCTTTTATGTTTCTGTGTGTGGAATATTTATTATCTGAGTCTTTGTGTGTTGATATATATATGTATATATATATATATATATATATATATATATATATACAAAAATATACATACATATATATTACATATATATATTTTTTATATTGTTTTTTATAAGGTAATCTACCGGTGAAGATAGGTTTTTGGATGGACACACACAACTATCACATAATTAACTTGCGACTCCAAACAAAACACAATCGAGCAACCTACTCTACATCAGTTCCCTCTTCATCTCTGTGTACTTCTTTCCTCCCTTCATCCCGTCCTCGTTTGCCTAACATTCTCTCTATTACATTCTTCAACAACCACCTGCCGCTCAATACGCCTTTCAACCACTATCCCTGCCTCAATAGGATTTTTCTCAACAAGCCCCTCTCCTCACCTACCATATCTAGTACCTCCTCATTTGTTTTTCTTTCAGTCTATTTCACCTTCTCCATTCTTCCACACCCACATTTCAAAAGCCTCCAATCTATGTCTATCCTCCTGCTTCAGTGACCACGTTTCCGCGCAGTACATAGCTACGCTCCAGATCAAAGTTTTGACGAGTCTTTTCTTAACATCCCTACACAACGTCCCCTTCATCAGCTCCCTCCTCGTGAAAGCCTCTTTGCCTAGCGCAATTCTTCTCCTTACGTCCCTACTACTTTGACCGTGTTGGTCCAAAACACTTCCGAGATACGTGAATTGTTCTACCTGCTCTATTTTTCCCCACCTATTTTAATATTTAGCTTAGCCTTTTTCTTTCTCGAAAATCGCATAACCTTTGTTTTATTAATATCGATCCTCATCCCATATCTATTGCACTGAACCTCCAATTCACTCAGCAATGCTTGCAACCCCTTGGCTGACTGAGTAACTAATGCTTGGTCATCAGGAAACCTAACTGCTTTTACTAACTCCCCTTTGACTTTCACTCCCCCCTCCAGCTCTTCCCAAGCCTCCTTAATCATTTCCTCCACAAAAACATTGAACAGAACCGGTGATAATGGGCAACCCTACCTTACACCTCTTCCTAACACTGCCCATCCGGACTCTCCGCTCCTCACTCGCACCTGAGCAGTCTGAGACATATTCAGGTTGCGGATCAGTCTCCTGTCCCTCCAATGCATTCCTATTTTCTGCAATACACGCATTAATTTTTCCCAACTCACTCTATCAAACGCTTTTTCGAAATCTACAAAACAGGCAAAAACGTCCTGATTGTATTCTATATTCCTCTCGACTAGTGATCTCATTACTGCAATGGCATCACGCGTACCTCTTCCCTCCTTAAACCCAAACTGATCCTCCCCTAAGTAATCATTTGCCTTACTCTCTATCCTTTTTTTAGATGATCCTGAGAACAACTTTAGCAGCATAGGATATCAAACTTATTGTTCTGTAGTCCTCACATGACATAGCCTTTACTTTTTTCGGAATAGGAACTAACACTGATCTTACAAAGCCATCCTGCCAGATTCCTCCCTCATAGATACTACGAATCAGACCAAATAGAGTCTCGTATATATTCCTTCAATCTCTTTTGGATCTTTTTTGTGTCAACTATTATATCTTACCCCGTTTATCTTTAATTGTCAGCACAGATCTTCCCTTCTTACTTCCCGATAATAACTTAACCTTGCTGTATAGAGCACCAATTTCACCCTTCGTCTGCAAACTTTCCATATCCTCGCATTGCGTTTTCCACCATTCTTCCTTTGCTTTATTTGTGACCCTTCTCAATTTATTGTTTAACTCTTTGTACTTCATTTTGCCTAACTCTGTATTTACATTCTTCCATCTTCTTCTCTCATTCATCTTTGCAATCATCTCATCCGTTACCCATGGTTTCCTTATCCTTTTCCCGTTAACGGTTCCTATAGTGTCTTTTGCGGCTTCCAATATCCCTTTCTTGATACAATCCCATTTTTCTTCGATAGTACTCAGCTCTTTACCGTCCTCCATGATGTTCTCTACAGCCTGCTGATACTCCTTCCCCGTTAATCCATTTCATGCTTCTACATTCCATTTCCTTAACCCACCGTCCCTGCATTATCTTTTTGAAACGGACGTTACATTTCATAACTACTAAATTGTGGTCAGAGTCCGCATTCGCTCCCGGGAAGCTGTGCGAATTTATCACACTGTTCCTAAACCTGTGCCTAACCAGAATATAATCTAACTGATACCTTTTTGTGTCACCTGGCATTTTCCATGTATACCTACGCCTTTTGTGGTGTCTAAACCATGTGTTGTTGTTGACTAAACCCTGTCTCCTGCAGAACACAATTGCTTTCTCCCCGCGTTCATTTCTCGTGCCTAACCATAGTCCCCCACCTCATCACCATCTCTTCCTTCGCCTACCGTCGCATTCCAATCTTCCATCACTATCAAATGTTTCCCTGCAGGAACACATGCGATTATATCCTCTAACCCATCGTACATCCTATCGAATTCTTCCTCCTTGTGGTTCCTCGGTGGCATGTATACCTGAACAATGACCAAGTTCGTCGGTTCTGCTTTAATCTCTACGAGTAATATTCTAACCGTTGCCTACTCTATGTTGACTACGCTTCTTCTTCTTCTATCTAGAAGTACGCAGTATCTAGAATTCCGCAAAGTACCTAATTACGTATTTCATTGGTCATCATACTTTTCCACAAGGTTAATCCAGAGGGAATTGTTGGTATCTGTCATCGTATGACCGCAGCCCTCCTTTATTACTTATTTAATGGCAATTCTAATTCCTCCGTCTTGCATCATTACATCCCTCTTTATTCGGCCTGCAAATTTTTTCCGTGATATTCATCGCGGGGCTTTTTTTTACCTCCTCTCTCAAATATCTTCCAAATAAATCAATTGTGTCCCTTACCCTATCAACTTGTTTCTGCTTTATAATATAATGGGCCTTCTTTATATGACCTTTCTCACTGCTAACCATCTGTATATACAGTATATGGTCGTCTTCAACGAGCTCCCTACCCTCTTTAAACAACTTGTGCCACTCAAATACTGTGGAACGGCTTAAGGCAGTGTTCCCATAAGCCTGCTTGATCATACCGAGGGTCTCAGTTGCCGTCTTCCCGAGTTTCGCACCACGGAATAACGTTGCTCTAAATTCAGATTCATTTTGTTTTTTGACGCGGACAAAAACCTTGCTTCACTAAAAACGGTATCCTCACTCAACGACAGCCCGCAGGCGACTGAGGTTGGTGTCGGGCTGTTGCTAAGAGCCCCCTCCACCTTACCTTGCCAGGCAGATCCCCCTCCCTCGCTCCGTTCGCGCCAGAGAAAATCAGTTTCACCACTTTTGGGTGCGACCATGAATACACCTCTTGCTTGACCTTTGCAAGAGATCCTTAGCATGGTGGTGGGAAAACTTCAAATCGCAGTAATGCCACTTGCGCGGGTTACTGATTCAGGAAAAAACACGCGAACCTACCAGTGTTTGATATAAGAGATTTTTATGACAGTCAGTAAGATCTGACATATAATAAGATCATCCACTTGCGGCACAAGGAAGTGAGCTGCCTTCTATCGAGAAGTTTATATTTCACGCACCATGGGCTAAGTACGATGTGAGTTTCGTTCTCATTTGCCTCACTAGTTCCATATTCTGTTTTTAACTGAAAAAGTACCCTTTTAATTTCATTTCCGGTTCCATAACATTTCAAAATTTTCTAGAACATACTTATCAAGTGTTCGCTAAGATTTGAAGAGGGGCCTGACCAAATAGGTAGAATGTGATGTATCTATCGTAATTTAAAGTAGAATGTTTTACTATAATTTTCAAGAGAGTATTTGTTATGTTCAACAAGAAATTTTCTCCGATAAAGGATCACAATCGCAATGCATTCTCAAGCCGAAGTATGTTCTGTATTAAGCACCTACGAATAGATGTTACGAGTAATTTATTTAAAAGGTATGAGAATTTTATATTCATATAGAAATAAGGTGATTTTTAGAACTACAGTTCATGACGACTTGAAAAGATTGAAAAAGTGAAATTTTGCGTTTCGTAATACATCTGTAGCAGAGCTTTAGGTAAGAAAATGGTGACTCACATTTTTTAACATATTTACGTGAAGTTACTGTTCTTTCTTTAAAATCTCTAATTTTGTATTTTGGTAAATATTTGCAACAACGCTGAAAATTATTTTTTTCATGAATACACTACATTACATCACAGCTTTCTTTCTTCCTAAAAGCTGAAGACTTGTGTGGTTTACCTCGTAGATATTCCAAATTCTCAAATTATGAACAATCGCCGATAGACGTTTCCGTTATCACATAATAACAATACAAGGAAAACCAAGACTCGAGATAACAATGTCTTTAATCGCTAGAAAATTTTTAAAAGAATTATCTTATTACTATCATTCAAATATTAAAAATTACTCTCGAGATTGCAAACTTTTGCCGCCAAAGTCCATAAACTCGTACTTATAGGTAAAGACAGACTTTGCTGGAACAAGTGGACAAGTTTTGCTACTTAGACAGTAAGATCATCGGCAATGAAAGAAGCGTGATGGATAGAGCAAGCAGAATAGTAAATGTGAAGAAGACCTTCTATCAGAAGTAAAAGCACTAGCACTAGCATAAGCATGAGGAAGCACTTCTTAAAAGTACAAGTGGTGTCTAATTTTCTACGGATGTGAGACGTGGAGCATAGGAACAGCAGAGAAAAGAAAATTGGAGGCAATGAAAGCGTGGTGCAATAGATGAATGATGAAAATAAAATGGATACACAAAGTAAAAAATGAAGAACTGCTTCAAAGAGTGGGTGAGAGAGTAGTCTATGGGGGACATTTACAAGAGGATGAGTTATATGAATTGGACACGTCCCAAGGCACGATAGCTTACTGAAGACCATAGTTGAAGGTAACACAGAGTGGAGGCATAACAGAGAAATTCCGAGGATTAACGACAAAGAACTGGTAATAAAAATTTCTGTGCAAGAACCTATGAGAAAATGAAGAAACTGACAGGGCAGAGGATAGTTTGGAGAGCTGCTAGAAACAAATCCTCGGATAGATAACCCGTGACATGTGAGAAAGACAAAACTCCAAAAAACACATTATTCAACTAAGTGGAATTAGACTATCCAATTCAAATGAAACTAGCGAAATAAGAACACCATTTACGTTGGCATAGTAATTAACCAGCGTAACTGGTAACATAAGCTAACTCCGCCACTATGATGGAAATCGTACTGTGATAACCGTGATTGAAATCTACTGCGTGGGTGGGGGAAAATGATTTCAGAAGTCGTTGAAGTTAATGATAAAAATAATAAGAAACAGATTTTGTCAATCACATTACCTGATGTATTCCGATAGGAGCAGAACATTTAAATCCACGTAACAGTCAATGTTACCTTGTCTGCTAAATCAATATAATCAATCGCTCATCGAACTAGTCGTCACCATCACTCACCAATTCTGTGACAACTCGTTAGCAATTGATAAATGAGTTTGATGACAAGATACAATCTTAGCTTATGTATATTGATGATGGGGCGCTTCGGAAGACGTTTGGCACATTATCACTTTCCAATTGGACACACTCTTGACACTCATGGCATTGAAATGAAGAAACGTCCAAAATCATTTTCCACCACCAACCGAGTCCCAGGCCCGGCCTCCATCCACCAAAGACAGTCTTCCCGACCGTCCAAAAAGAGCACCGCTACTCACATTTCGAGAAGCCGATCGGATGAATCCTCATGGGCCGCTTCCCGAAGCAGCCAGGGCCGGTCGCTGGGGCACACGCCGTCTTCCCGGCTTCCTCCCAGTGTGCACGGCGTGGGCGACGGATCTCCTCTGCTATCGACTGACTCCCGCCACGGACGAGGATTGCCACCCTTCCGTGCATCGGTCTGTTATTACAGATATAATTACCCACCTCAATAATGCAGAGAGAAACGAACTGGGGGCATGGTTGTGTGCGAGGGGAGAGGAGGAGGGTGGGAGGAAGGGGGACGTATGGAAGAGAGGATGTGATCGGGAAAGGACACGATCAAGCTTATCGACAAGAGAATAGCGCGCTTTTATCGCGAAAGGTATCGAGAGTACGAAGTAATCTAACCTGACTCGCGGCCGAGATGAGGACGAGGTGGAGGATGGGTTTTCGGCGAGGTTGGAGCGAAAGAAGGGAGTGAGGGGAGGGGAGATAGTTGGGAGGGAGGGGACATGAGTTAAGGGAGATGTGATGGAGTCGCAGAAGAGGAGAAAGCATGGGGGGTACCTCCTCTCACCCTCCTCCCGAGGAGTGGGTGTCGCGCGAATCAGGGTGATGCCTTAGAGGTGCATGGGGCCGCGGCGCGAATGCCGAAGCCCAGCCGCCCTTGAGAACGCGTCGTGTGCGGGGGGAGGGATGAGCGGACGACGAGAAGTCGTCTGCAGGACCCCGTTGCGGGAGGTATCAGATGGGTGGACATCATTCGGAACGTGCGCCGAGCGCAGTGGTGATGGTGCGCTGTTCCTGGGCGTCTGCAAATACCCCCCGCTTCACACATTTGACGCATGCCGTCAGATGACTACGGACACGTGCCACTGCCATTATTGAGCGAACTTGGAGATAAGACTCTGGCTCATTTTTTCGATACGATCACTCAAGTAGAGCGCATATATTCTTCGAACTTTTCCATTACCAGTGTACCCGAATCCACCTTCTTTCATGACCCACTCATCCTGTACCTTTACCTTTACCAAGAACACTTCTATGGGACTACACACTCATCGTATTTAGTCAACATTAATGCTTATCCGGACACCCACGTATTTCATTTCTATATAACATTTGAGAAGAAGTGTACCTCATACACAATCAATTTTAGTGCCTTAGATAATCATTCATTTTTCGACCTACCTACTCTACTCTTTGCTACACATCAATCGATTAACGGATGTATGCATGATGGCCTTGTATACCAACCCCATATTTCTGACCAGGTTTTGATGGATCCATGATAAGTGTCTTAGCGCCGTGGCCTCCCGAAGATTGTAAAAACCGGTTCACTTCTAATAAACCCTGCCTGGCACTAAGCACCAAGCATCCAAGCAGCTTGATTGACAATAAACCATTTCTCAGGCTCACAAAAGATCTACCTCACGTCATTCCATTTGAAACACCTAATTTTCCTCCTCCCCCGTCTACCTTGCTCTGAGTACTACTGTTGATTCTACCAACTACCTTTCCTTTTACCTAACATGTCTGACATTTCTTGATTTTATTTTTCCTTTCCCTTCATTTTATTTACTCTATTCTTTTCCTAGCCCAAATATTTATTAAAAGCTTTCGATCCACGCGTATCCATCTTTCCTGAAAGCTTCGAAACCGCTCAACACTACGCGTCATATAATAGTTTTCACTCAATTTTTATTTTCACCTTTAATTAAGGTCCCTGAAAATAACCTCCTCCTCTGCGTGAATGCTCTTATCCCTAACGAATTCCTTTTCTCGATGATCTTAGGACGCTGCCTATTTATATGAGATGCTTCCCAAGTAAGTGTGCTCCTTGCTCTGGAACTTAAACGGTTGAATGTCTTCCGACTACTAGAGCAGTTGCTATTATTTCACATGAAAGTCTTTCCTTAGAGTGACGATTGACTGCATATGGGTCGAATATCCTCTCGTTAGCTATCTGTGTGAATCCATTTCGCAGGAAAAAAGTTAAGGGTTGGATCACTCTTTTTAATACACTTTTAAAAGTTTTTGTCATATTACTCAAAGCAAACAAAGCTGCAACTTTGAACAGATTCTCTGGGGACCTCGTACATACAGGGTTCGTCCGGAAGATAAGTGCACTGATTTTTTCCCGCCGCTCCAGGCGCGACCAGCACCGCTCTGACGGGCTGCGATTGGAGGGGGGTATGTTGGCAAGCGACGCTGAAAAAGGCAGTCGGCTCTGAGCTGTGGTGTAGTGAGGAGCTCTGTTAACGCGAACCTCCACGCTCGACCCACGTCACGGAACGCGATGCCGAAGTTTTTGGAGCAGCGTTATTCCATCAAATTTGCGGTAAAGCTTGGGAAATCGTCTACCGAAACTGTCGGTATGATTAACCAGGCTTACGGGGAGTCAGCCATGTCCAGAAACATGATCTTTCGGTGGCACAAGATGTTCGTGGAGGGCAGAGAAGAGGTCGACGACGAACCACGGCCTGGACGCCCATCAACGACGACACTCACCGACGAAAATGTGCGAAACGTTCGCGATGTACTGAACTCTGATCGTCGTCTTAGTGTTCGGATGATAGCAGAGCAGTGTAATGTGCCAAAAATAATAGTGCACGAGATTATTAGGGACCAATTACAGATGCGAAAAATTTGTGCAAAGTTGGTGCCGAAAGTGCTCAGTGATGATCAAAGACTCAATCGTTTGGAAATCGCGACACAACTTGCGGATCACTGCAAAAATTATCCACATTTTTAGAGAACGTTGTTTCGGGTGACGAGACTTGGGTTTTTGAGTACGACCCGGAGTCGAAGAGACAAAGTGCGGAGTGGCCCCCACCCCATCATCACCCCGTCAAAAGAAAGCTCGCATGAGCAAATCTCGGATCAAGGCGATGCTCATTGTCTTTTTTGACAAAAGGGGAGTCGTCCACTACGAATTTGTACCTGAACGACAAACTGCAAATGCTGCATTTTACGTCCAAGTGCTCGACAGGCTTCGAAAACGAGTCGCCCACGTCCGACCAGCGATCAAAAACATCTGGCGGCTGCATCACGTCAATGCGCCGTCTCACACCGCGCTTGTCGTGTCGGACTTCTTGGCCAAGCACGGCGTGGCAACGCTGCCGCACCCGCCCTACAGCCCGGACTTGGCACCACCGGACTTCTTTCTGTTCCCGAAGATAAAGAGGAGTTTGAAAGGAACGCGATACGGGACTTTGGACACCGCCAAAGAAGCCGTGACGACGTGTCTTCGAGAGGTTCCCGATGATGTCTTCGCGGGAGCGTTCCAGGAATGGGAACGCCGCTGGAACAAGTGTATCGACTCACAAGGGTCCTATTTTGAGGAATATTAGCTTAAGATATGTAAAAGTGAAATAAATTTGTTTTCCTGAGCTCAGTACACTTATTTTCCGGACGAACCCTGTAGGATTAAAGATGTCTCCACAACGACGTGTAAAACAAAGTTTCACCAAATATTTTTTTACCGGATTACCCAGTCTCGTAGTCACCGCTGCTCTGTTCGAAATATTCCCTTTATAAGTGAACGCATCAAGCCCAACGTTTCAGAAGCCATTGTATGGCGATCGTGATATCCTAGTTGAGCGCTTCCAGCTGGAAGTTCTTTTGCAAGTTTCCTCAAGTGCATAACACATTTTCGTCTCTTCGCCTTCATTTTCTTAGGAGGGAGAAGTCACAGAGGAGTAAAGCTTGGCGAATAATAGAGGTTAAGGGACAAGCAGCTATGCTTTTCGTGGTTAAAATATTTTCATCAGTAAATGTGGTGTATGTCACTTCAAAAAAATCCATGAGAATGTACGTACTTCAAGTTGCTCTCGATCCTCCGCGTGCTCTTTGGATTGTTGGGCTTTGGGAACTTTCACTGGGATATTGTCTTGTTTTTTCCTTCTCGGTTGTATCCAGGACAAATAACCAGAACGGTCTCTGCCCGTAAAGTTAACCTTCGTCATTAGCAATGACCTTATGTGCCTTATTGCTTCTCCTCGTCAGCCAGGATTCCCTTCACACGTTCTTGTTGGCAATCCGCTTCAAGTTGAGTGAGTATAATGAGACACACTGAAATTTGGTGAGTTATTCCTAAAATTTGGAAAACAAGAATGCTTCCTGCGACCCTAGATAATGGCCGCTCGTATTTGGCGACAAACATCTCTGAGGAGTACCTTGCTGCTTGAGATGTACCTGGGTGCTCCTCGTCGTCCACTGTCATTTCTTAAACACAAATCGATGATGGAACTGCATCACATCCAAAATATCGCCGATTTTTTTTTGTGTTTCTTCCGCAGTGTAATTACCAAGGTTAAACAAAACAAGATTTTATGCTTACATATAATTCTTGGACCGCCGCCATTATAGAAGTCGCAGGAATTGTCACGATACGTTAAACGAACGCAAAGCAAAGAACAGATGCACAAATAAAAGTAACACTCGGGAAACATCGGATTGGACCGGGCACTACCATAGTTACCACCGTTAAAAGAAGAGATAATTCTCGATCATATCTCCGTTTCAGGTTTCTGAGATCCAAAACGGCATTCAGACACGTGTATTCGAAAGTAAAAATATCGATCCCTGCGCTATGTATAATGCAGCTTTCCAATCATCAACTACACGAGAAATACATGATTATTTGCCCAGGCAGATACGAACGCGAAAATTAAATCATACACGAGCAGCTGCAGTTCCACACATACGTACAATGTGATATCAGTAATCGGCAATAAAGCTCATAAAGTTTGGCAGATAACTGCGGTTCAACTCCCATCAGTCAAAAAAGCAGAGCGACGCGACGCTGATACCGAGCTTTTAGACACACTCATTGCTATCAATGTTTTATGTCAAGTTTGCTCTTACCGATAGAAGAAACGAGGAATCAGTCGCACTAGGATATCCATTGTGGTCGGGTTGAGATCTTATTTCAGCACCTAAATGCTCCAAAGGGAACTCATTCAAGAGCATAACTAAAAGGCTAGCGAAACACAGCAAAATCGGTTTTCCATGTGCACCATACGAAGGGTAAACACCGAATCGATTGTGGCATAATGGATAACACTCGCCACGTAATATGTGAGAAAAGCATGATACGCCGGCGGCCTGTCAATCATTATCTAAAAAACAACAAAACAGGGTGAACTTTAAACGCGCGAGATGTAATCGTTAAAAATGATCTTATTTTATGGGTATCCTACTCTTTCACATACACATACTCTACGATTCCATGGAATTACAATGACCCTCATCATGCATCTCTTTGATCACGATAACTTATTACTATCTTAATATTCTCTTTCCCCTTTTAAACCATGCGCTCTCCCCCCCTATGCCTGTTTGGCAGGCAAACCCCGACCTACTCAATTACAATAATCCAACAAGGTTTCACGAAAAAACTAAATAAATGAGATAACGTAAAAACATAAGAATTTAAAAGAGTAATCAAGTCGAAAAGCGTTGAAACGACTGGAGATTGCATATAAATATTCAGTATTTTCAATTCCAATCTGACATTAAATCATTTTCCCTTCAGTAAATCCCAAACCAAGCAAAAACGTTGCAGCGACGCTTCATAACAATTTTTAAATATCCGGACTGGAGTAGTAGTAGTTTTAGGGGAGGCGACCGACAGCTAAGATCATTTGCGCCATTAGTGATGGACACGGAAGGATGAAGGCCTAGCCTACTCTTAACGAAAGGCGCCAAAGGGTCCGCAGTTTAATGTCCCATTCAACGGACAGCGTGCTCACTCAAAGTGCTCTCCACAAAGCACCACAAGTAGGGATACCACTGAAAAATAGCTGTCGTCTCCGGGATTCGAACCCGGGTCCTCTGGGTGGTAAGCCGTTAGCTATCGCATCATCCCGATCCCCTTTGGACTGGATTACGAAAATCTTCGTGAAATATGAATTAAGCTTTCCGCCGCAGAATCGTAAAAATCAGGCGTGTACCCTAAATATCAAGGAACAAGAGCAATATAACAACTTACCCTATCCTTGAAACAGCTTTTACCAGATAAACGCTTACTGAAATCAAATTTCACACTAATTATTGTCAGAACTTTCACAGTTGGGGAGACCCCCAGGATAATGTTTATTTTTCTTACTGTATGATCATTAAAAGCGAAAAATTATGCTCCGTTCAGTGAGTAGATACATACTATTAGTTCTTTCCCCAAGTCCATAGAAATTTCTTGCCTGGGGTGTATTTTTAAAGATTAGTTCCTTAGTTCACCAGCTTGAGATAATTGTGATACCTCAGAAATTTGCCTCGCTTACATATATGATTTCCAGGGAAGCGGTGGTCCAGCGTTAAGCTACTGACTGGAGGTCCCGGGTCCGACCCCGGGTCACGCCTCTGGACCTCTTCAATTTTACCCAAGCTTAATTAAAATTGGTAATTTTCCACAAAAATAAATTTTATTAATACGACCGGTTTCAATGTAACTACATCATCTTCTGATGATGATACATCCAGAAGATGATGTAGTTACATTGAAACCGGTCGTATTAATAAAATTTCTTTTTGTGGAAAATTGCCAATTTTAATTAATCATGATATTCCACCATATCACGCCTGAAACGTCTCTTTTTATTTTTACCCAAGCTGTTTGATTTTTCAGGTACCAGACCTTTCTTGGAATCTTTGGGTGGTAAAGGGAAAAGAACAGCCCCCCTCCCCCGCCACACTGAGTTGATTTCACATGAGGTGCATAAGCTCTATTCTCACCTATCTAACAAACCTTCGCGTGTATTACTGCGGGGTTGGACAGGGTGTTCCCGGATTGAACAGTATGATTTTAGATATGATTAAAGGATTTTAAAAAATGGACAAAAATCATCTGGCGGTGTGCTCGCGAATACTTATTTTAAGATATATCGACATATGAACGGAGCAGAATATTAAATGACCTAGTTTCACTCAGGCGATGAAATTTTAAAAATAATACCGATTTCTAAGGCAATGTATTCGGAACGCATTCAAGGCGAGTGGCGTGAAAGTTTCCGCTGCAAAATCCAGACCTAAGGACCATAGTTTTCTTTACACACGTGGCAGTGACCTTGAATGTTTAAAGCATGGGAAAAGGGGAACAAAGAAATTTCATTGTGGGTCGGACTGTATGCTCTAATGTATGGATAAGTAATTGAGTGTTCGTTAAAAGAATGGTGATTTAAACTTCGAAGACCAAAGACTGTAAAAGAGTATGCACAATCTGTTGAATCTGCCTGCTGGATAGTCCTTTCAAATAGTGCAATAATTGTGTTAAGGTTCGACGTCATCATTTTTACGCAACACTTAGAGCGTATACAAGTCGAGAAAAGAAGTAAGCCAGTAAAAAAGAAGTTAATAGTCATCAATGTTAATGCATTATAAAAACTAGACTCATTCCTATCTTATTTCTGTTATATTCCAAACTAAAATAGTAAATAATCGTACAAAATCACTACAGATGCCAGTATTTCCTAAAAATAAGTGTTTACGAGCACACGACTAGGATAAGTCGTATTATACTATATCGGACGAAATATATTTGGATTCGCGACACAAACGTTTCTGTTTCATGGAAAATAAATGCACCAAGAAAACTTGCTGATGAAATAAGAAAAATAATAGGATGACATATTCATATCTCCATACTTCGGAGTCAGTAGCTAACTGCTGTTAGAATTCTGCAAAAATAAGGATATATCGACTAGTCGATATGGAGCATGAATAATTTAAAGGAACCAGCATATCTTAGGTCGATAATTATCGCCAATATGAAAACATGTACGACCATGCCTAGTACTTCTCCGTTTATTTTTCTTTCTTTCCATTTCGCCTTGTTCACCCTTCTCCACAACCACATTTCAAAAGCCTCCATCTAAACGAATCATTTTGCTTTAGCGGCCAAGTTTCCGCGCAGTACAAAACCACGCTCTATATTAAAATTTTCAATTATATTTTTCTCAACATCATTACCCAACATTCCTGTCAACAATTGTCAAGTGTTCGATATGATTAAAGCATTCCTCCTAAATAACTCCATTACGTTCTCCCATCGGTCATTCCTTGTTCCTTAATCATTCCCTACCTCACTACCACGTCTTCCTTCGCTCACCGCCGCACTCAAATCCCCCATCGCAATCAATTATTTCCTTCCAGTGACTGCCGCAATTATTTCCTCTTACTGGTCGTACACCCTGTCTATTTCTTCCATCCTATGTCTCCTTGTTGGCATATAGACCTGAATAATGACCAAGTTCAGCCATTATTTCAACTAATAATATTCTATCACTTCTTCTCTATAGTTACTCCGCTTCTTCCTACAATTATGCTCAGTACCTACCTCCGGCACCCTTCGCAGGCTCTCTTTTCTTCTACTATATATTACTCTGTAACTATCGCTTCGGTAATTCCCACCATCCTTCTATTTCACCTCGCACAGCCCTAAAATATCCGTAATACGAGTATATTTCCTCTCAGCACCTCCAATTTTACATTTTGTAATTTCTATTTCATTAGGAAAGACATTTGAGGTAGTTTCCCGCTACCTTCCTCAATAGTGTTTTAATGTGATATCACCACTCAATGGCCTGAGGGTCTGAGCCTTTTGCAGCCGCCTCAATGAGGAAAAGACGCTGCTCGCGCTACCTTTCGACCTAACTGGAATGGGTTAACTTACTAGGATCAATTACACAGGCCAACAGTGGTTTTGGTGCCGGAGCTTTTAATGCTGATTTTAAGAACAATTGGGGTGCTGAATCCAATTATGACACTAGTTTTTTCCTATCAGCTATAGTTTTCAAGATATGCTGTTACTTACGTAAAAAAATCTTCTACATGATGATATGGGAATATTATATTAATAATTATCTCATTGGCCTACAACATAAAAATATACATAAAACTTATTGACAGTTTATTGAAAATAAAAGGAACACCGCAGAGTGGTTATAAATTAGTATACTTATAGATTTATTTAACTTTGAAAATTATTTTCCGGAATATATCAAATATTAAAACAACTAATCGTATGATGTGCCATATCTAAAAAAGTAGAGCTGTTAAATAAAAACGGATTTCATATTTGGATTCAGCTCTACAAATATAGTTAAAATCATCACAAAGATTCCCGGCACCAAAAAAAAATTTTTTTTGTAGGCCTGTGTTATCATTGTTTCCGACGACCCAGCTCTAGATATCATCAGAAGGCACAATCCCTTCCACCACGTGTAGATTGCACGTACGTACACCATTTGGAGGGGGCATGGAAATAGGAGTGTTTAGTAGAGCTAACCAATTAGTTTTGGAGCATTGGAAGACGAAATTCTACCACGTTGTTGGCCAATAGAAACACAGAATATCTTATTTTGAATCTTGTTGCCATTCGTTTTGCATGTAGATTTATAAATCTGGTATCAGATGCTAATTTCACCTAATATTTTTCTATTTTAATTTCCTGTGCTCAAGGAGGCAGCTCATCTCCAAGCGAAACGGAGGGCTTCATTTATTGTGGCATCGGAATCATCCATGAACCCTCTTTTATATTTACATGTGTATATAATAAAAAATTTCAGATTTCAGGAATATAGATTTGACAGTAGTATACGGGTAGATAGAAGCATACAGCACCGAGAAGGAAGTTATGCATTCATTCTTTGAGGTATTTTCTATTTCGCAAAGAAACAATATTTTCGGATCTTTAAAAAATTTTCTTTCGCTTTTATACCAATTATATTTTAAAACATATCATCAGAATCACTATGAACTCTTATCTTTTGCTCTCGCTGTAGTATCTGGTGACAGTTAACCTACATGAAAAGATATAAAATATTGATTTTAGAGCTTGCAGTTGATATGAAGTAAATACCTGCATAAATGTAAGCATAAGGGTAACATATGAACCTCCAGAACAAAATCGACCTCTAAATCCTGGGAGTGTTTGAGGAATTAGTGCAAGGTTTCTCAGGAGTATAAATAAACCATGAACCTAGGCGTGAATAAGTGCTCGGAGACGACCCATTTTCTGAAGGCGGCGATGTCTCTCAAGTGCAGAAAACGTGTATCGTTCTTAAGATATTCAATTGACTAACACACGCGGCTATCTCCATTTCGTAATATTTGGTATCGTACAACGCTCCCAAATCGGGGTTAACAGGTGAATATTGCCTCTTGTCTCCGCGCAGAAATCATACTAACATTCAAACCACGGAAAAACAATGCGAACCCTAACAATTAGTGTCCCCGTAAGTGAATTAGTTGCATCTAGCTCACTGTTAGATTAATGTATCGAACAGAAATGGCTTACGGTGCTTCTGGTGACAAAGCAATTACTAAAACTTAAGTACCTTAAGAAGAGATTACTTGACGGGAGATACTACGTATTTAAGATACAGATGTGTGTTGGCATACGGCCAAGAATTCAAGTCTAATATGTGTGTGACGGCTTTTGATGAAATTTTACCATGAACGTTTACTATTCTAACGCTTAAGGTTAGATTTCCATGGTTTTTGGGTTACTCGTTGATAAACCACTCGCTCTCGGATTTTATGGTGGAAAAAATAGGTAGATGTAGTGGTTCTCTCGAAGCATTAGCTGCTCAGAAGCATTAGTTTCTCAGTCAGCCAAGGAGTTGCAAGCATTGCTGAGTGAATTGGAGGTTCAGTGCGATAAATATGGGATGAGAATCAATAATAATAAAACAAAGGTTATGCGATATTCCAGAAAGAAAAAGCTAAGCTAAATATTAAAATAGGCGCGGAAAAAATAGAGCAGGTAGAACAGTTTACATATATCGGAAGTGTTTTGGACCAATACGGTCAAAGTAGTAGGGACGTAAGGAGAAGAATTGCGCCAGGCAAGGAGGCTTTCTCAAGGAGGAGGGAGTTGATGACGAGGACGTTGAGTAGGGATGTTAAGACAAGACTCGTAAAAACTCTGATATGGAGCGTAGCTATGTACGGCGCGGAAACGTGGTCACTGAAGCAGGAGGATAGACGTAGATTGGAGGCTTTTGAAATGTACTCGTAGGTGCGGAGAATAATGGAGAAGGTGAAATGGACCGAAAGGAAAACAAATGAGGAAGTGCTGGAGATGGTGGGTACAGGGGAGGGGTTTGTTGAGAAAAATCCTATCGAGGCAGGAAAAATGGATGAAAGGCGTATTGAGCGGTAGTGGAATGTTGAAGAAGGTAATAGAGGAGTGAATGTTGGGCAAGCGAGGAAAGGGCAGGAACAGGATAGGGATGTTGGACGGGATGAAGGGAGGAAAGAAGTACACAGAGATGAAGAGGGACCTGATGTAGATTAGGTTGCTGGATTGGGTTTTGTTTGGAGTTACAAAATATTTATTTGATCGTTGTGTCCATCCAAAACCTACCTTAACCGGTAGATTACCTAATAATAATAGTGGTTCTCTCCCCAGTGAATGCCTTTCTACCAGACAAGTATATTCGTTTCGGTTAGCCGCTCCTCCTAATTTCGGAAATACCCTCAGTAGTTACAGGTATTTCCATTTACTACCACTATTTACGTGTATGTCTAATAAATCATACTAGTGAACGGCGTAATGAAATATTACACGGTCATATTCACATCTGATACCTAATCATAGGCAAAAATAGAAACACATGCTTGTATTAATAATATTTTACCCGTAGTCCCGGGAATTCATGAAATAATCCCTAAGAAAACAATGAAATCAGGCTGCTGGCATATCGTTTTGCTCATACCTATGATCTGAATTTTGGAAAATATTTAATGTCATGATTTTCGAGGAAATATTTCATATTTAATCCGCTATGATGGACCGCGTCAGACAATAGAAAACAGTTCGAAGGCAGTCGCCGAAAGTTTACAGAGTAAAATTATACTTAAATCGTGTTATATGCTTGAATTACTCTAATTAATATTGAAAATATAATGCAACAATTTCAGAGAGTAAAAATCATTCGCCTTGACCGGGATTCGAACCCGGATCCCTCGATATCCGGCCGAGTGCTTTAACCAATTAAGCTACCGAGAGAAATTGTTGCATTATAATGCACACATAGCGGGTGACTCCGTTAAAGTTACTGTTACAGTTTCTTGAAATTTGTCTAAGGTATGAACAGCCTAAGTGTTTGAAATTGGCTTTATTAACATCGTGGACTGTGGCGCGTCGCGCACGACTACGAATGCCTGTGACATTGTATGTACGGTATTTCGTCATAACATCTTGTTCCTTTAAAGCCCACAAAATTTCAGAGTGTAAGAGGGTCTCGGTAGCTTAATTGGTTAAAGCACTCGGCCGGATATCGAGGGATCCGGGTTCGAATCCCGGTCAAGGCGAATGATTTTTACTCTCTGAAATTGTTGCATTATAATGCACACATAGCGGGTAACTCCGTTAAAGTTACTGTTACAGTTTCTTGAAATTAATTGAAAATATATATTTTAAAAGACATAATTACACTTTTTTCTTCGGTAAACAGAAAACAAATTTGATTTTTTAAAATCGGAGTTCTTACTGGTAGTTTCTAGGATTAACTATGCAAGCCAAGGATTGATAATGGTCGGAAGCATTCATTTATGAAGATACAACAGTTGGTGTCAGGCACCTAAGTAAAGACTTAAGGAGAAGACTAATGGAAATAATGTGGAGAGTAGTTTTGTATGGCTCGGAAACTTGGCCGTTGAGGCAAGAGGATAAGCGTAGAGTGGAGGCTTTTAACGTGTAAGTTTAGAGAAGAATGGAGAAGATTAAATGAACGAAAAGGAAAACTAACAATAAAGTTCTAGGCATTAGTGAAGGTTCATGGAAGAAATTAAATGGGGTGGAAGAAGTGGATGCAAGAGATACCGTGAGGAAATGTTGAAAGTGGTAATATAGGAGAGGATGGTGGGAAAGAGATGAGGTAGCGGGAGAAAATAATAGGCATTTTGGGAGGTACTTCGATCATTACTGATTCACCTAGAGGACAGAATTAAGGGAAGTAGGAAGTAGGTAGAATGGGATTTCAAGTTTTGTTGTGCCATTTTACGAGTAGTAAGGGCTCGGTGTAATGTCGGAATATTTTCATACTCAAGTAAAAAATATAGCCTTCTTATGATGCACAAGACTACTTGTGTGTTAATAAAATGTTGAGTTTTACAAATTTTATGATGTTTTATCGTTGAAGATAACTAATGCGTTAAATATGTCTTCTTTATGAATGCCACATTTGAATTTTTTATGTCATCTAACATGAAATAAAAAAATATCTGATACACTTAAAACCTGGAAAAACCAAATTTAAGCATTTATCCTTTCGACTGTGACACAAAATATCTACAATGGAAAAACTACTCAAAAATTTTAGCATTAGTTATTTAATTATGTTGAAAAAAGAATTAATTAACCTTATCCGAAGTATCGAAAAAACCTTTTGTTGGTAAATCAGTAATTCTATAATGCTACTCCAGGGCAAACTCGACCGAGTCCAAAGGTTCTCCGACTGACTATTAAAACATTTACATATAAATAATAACTTAAACATAGATTTAGGATTGAAATACGATTAGGGAAATAACATTTAGTTGGTACTATGAGTAGACCTATGTGTAAGTAATGTAAACAAACATAAAAAAGACTGGTGAAAATAATTTCCTGAGAAATAAATTGATAGTGAAATCATTTTTACGCTAAATTTCAATGAGTAGTGAGCACAAGGTTACAGTCAACAGCACCAATTGGAAATCCTGGCATCCTATTCAACAAATATTACTTTTCCGTACACCCTGGATATACCGCACGAATGGATGGTTGTGGAAAAACCTATAAATGGACACTATTATTTTTTTTCATTTTGATGCACAGGAAAGCTTGAAAACATTTGGAACGAAGAACATGGAGTCGAGAAAGATTAAAACTTACGCTGATCCATGCATTCCATTCTCCCTTTCTCTTCAGTCGCTGTGGGAAAAGGCTCTCCGACGGATAGTACAGCTTGATGAAATTTCCCGTGTACGGAGTTTTGTAGTAGTGGTAGAAAGTCATGTTGCAAGTCCGTGATTCAGCACACTGTCGTTCAGAAAGGACAATAAACAAATACATGATTTCCATTGAAGCATAAAAGAGGGAAAATAGATGATGGGGCTACCATATAAAGAGCATTAGACAAACATTTGGGGTCGAATGAAGAAAGACAGAAGAAAAGGAAGAAATGAAAGGGTAAAGGAATTAACGTTAACATGAAAATTGGGAAAGTATGAAGATGTGTCTGGCGACAACTTGTAAATTCACCATTATTTCGACCCAAAACTTTGCGTGTATTTATTAATTTGAAATGCATTTTTCTTTGAGGTTCACCATAGCACCCAAACATATCTGAAGAGAGTTGCATCCAGTGCAAGTTTTCATAATGCGCTTTCCAAGCCAGATTTCTCATAATTCTTCCTGCAAAATGGTTTCTCACTGGACGATACTTCGGCAAACAACGCTATTTAAAACATCAGGGCTACCTCAATTAAAAAACCTAATGTACTAACATGTTACAATAACATTTTCTTCTGGAAAAATAGGCCTTTTCACGTAATATTGCCATTGAGTCCCAATATTTTCGTACTTTTCCTTGCAAAGACCAAATGCCGTCTGGACTTCAATACGTTTGGCATTTTTGGATGTACTTCATCGTTGAAGTTAAAATAAAACGTGGCCTGTTTTCTACCGAAGAACAATTTATATTTTTATAATTGAATAATGCCGCAATTACGTTTGGTAATAGTATCATTCAAATTATATATTATTCATATGTAATATAGATAATTCCTGATAGACTTACAAATAATGAGCATTGCCTTCTTCCCGAACACTCATGACAGTATTTTGCATATTATCATTCGCGAGCATGCGTAATAACGCTGATCAATGATATTATAAGCCTCTACTGTAACTTTTAAAAATGATTAACCAATTTCAATGTGATATAAAGGGAGCCAATCAAAATTAGTAAACTGAAACATGCTAGTACTCTATGACAAACATAGAAGTGGAACGGTGACGGCGCACTCACTACATGGCAGCAGATAAATTTAAATAATCAGCTTAGGGATTTTATAAAAGGTATTCGGAATATTTAAAAAAAATCCAAAAACGGTGGCAAGGAAAGGTAGAGAGAAAATTCAAAAGACCTAATCTACAGAGAATATGCTGTAAATAAATGAGTTCCTGAGTACCAAATTTTACATTTGTTATGAATAGTTTTCCCCGTATAATTTCTTTACATCGCCGTAAAATCCATCCAGTTCCATTGTAAGGGTAGGGATTTTCCGGAGACGAGATCGCAAGGTGTTATAAGCAGTGTCAAAGGGCTATGCTAAGTTAATCAATCGAAACCGGAGATAAATATCAACGGTGCCATTACAATAGCACTTTTCAAAAAAATGATATCCCTACATGAAAATCTTCTTTGGCTTTGGGTATTCGGCCGACATTGGCCGAAGCGAGGTTAGAAGTGCAATCGAATTAATCTTTGCAGATATCATCGAGTGATGGGTGATTAATGCCGTCCGGTAAAATTCAAAGTTGTCAGACAGATGTCCGCAAATACGTTTCTCCGCTTCACCAAGACGACTCAACTCCATTATTATGAAATTTTTCTCGTCCGCAAACTCATTTCATACATAAATACAAAATATTTTTCGAAAACGGAAAACAAAAACCGATGTTCAAAAGAATGCGACCTGATGACTAAAATATGATACGGAGAGGCTCCACATCATAAGTGTCTGTACTCTGTCTCTCCGAGATGCAAAAACTTGGAACCAGCAACGATCTTGAGAGAAACACTATCCAACCCATGGCAATACAATCTAAGTCGTTCACCATCATTGTCCCAGGGTAGCCGAGTAGTAAAACCGTGTAAGAGAGCTCCAAGCTTTAAGAAATAAAAAATAAAGTTAACCCTTCGAAACTTAGCGGCTGATTCGATCTCGCTTCACCTACACCGGACTAATTCTAAATATGGGTTTCACGCGATGGGGTGTCTCCAAAAAATTGTCGTCTATACGAACCTCGAAAATCTCATTCCTCTCCTCAATACAATGCTATTCAGAATCCCTTGAAGGATCATATTGGAAATCTGTAAAAAATTAGCATATTTATATTACATATTTTCTATTTAACCAAATAGTTTTCTGATAGTGATCAAGTTATTCGAATCACATTTTGCACTTCGTTCTAACATGGTCCATCTTCAAAATGAGAGTTTTTAAAGTTAACGTTTCAGCAGTATGTTAAATTAGCACTAATGGATAATAGCATTAGAACCCGATGGCTCCAGCAATTTTGCCATCAAAGCATCACGGAAAACGCTTCAACTATGAATACATAATACACAGATTTTCTCCATACGCCTAAAGGTCCGCACTATGAGTAACTTCGCACCCATCACCAATTCAATTTTATACGTACTTGCTTATTTTCCCGGTGATTATTTGTTTTTACCATGTACTTTGAATAAAAGCGCAGAAATATACAGTGTATGTATGCAAACCACCAGTTAGTTACTTGAAGATGTAGCATAGTCAGCAACTGTTGAAGCACTACCCTAATGGTCATGCAACATCGGTTGCGGATCATTTATTTATTTTCATGCTGAAAACGACCCGTCCTCACACCACTACGTTTTCCTCAGGAAAAAGTGCCGTGGGAAGCTCGTACTGCGTGCAGACCACATCCTGCTTAGCAACACGGAAGCTAATAACACTTCTGGATTACACGAAAAGGACATACCTTTCACATCCCCAGACTTACGGGCAACGTCAGAAGGTTGAAGTAAAACCTAAATGAATAAAACCTGCACCCTTAATTCAAATTAGTTGAAATACACGATGAAACCAAAGCTTGATCTGTAAATAAATATTGCAACGTCACGTGCATGAATACAAATTATACTTATGTGCTACCAAAACGGTATTCCTAAGAGGAAATGCGGTGATTCTAAGAACTCGAGGGTTTTCATATTCTCTTTATCACGTCGATAAAGACTAAAGGTATTTATGATAGTAATTAGCAGGACCTATACAGAGAACAATTTTTATTTTTCTTCCAAGAGAGATGAAATTATGACTTTGCTCAACGCGATCAGTTTTGAATCTCGTACTATAAATCATGGCATGTCCTTCCCCGATGTACCTTGGGGCGGAAAGAACTCCACAGAATTTTAAATTCTAGTTTGTGTTAATTTCATGCATTAAAGAAACTAAACTGAACACTCATCAAGGACTCTTTAAACCTACCAGGATTACTTCGAAAAAACATTAAATAATATTTATCTCTAATATCACTCTAAAATCCCAACTAATGACTTGAGAATTATTTTTATTAAGAACATGAAAAATGTAACATACTTACGTATATTCCCCGATTTCTTAGCTATGATTAGCGGCTACTTTAGATATAAATAAGACTATATCCAGAAAATGCGTGATACCTAAACAACGTCACTCGCTATTCCTCAAAACTCATACGCACCACAATATGAAGTTTCACATGACCTATGCTTCCACATTTGAGCATTGTCATCATAATCAACCCTAGTACGGCCATCATTTCATTGCGTTAATTTGTAACTTCTAAATTAGAATTGTAATAAAGAAATTTAAAAATATGCAATTATTTTCATTGTTTCTGACTTTATAACTTAATATGTCGCTATATACTTAAATATACTATATCCTTAAAACTTATATCTTAACTTTATACCTTAATATGTCGCCCTAAATTTAATTATTGAATATTAAACATGCCACGCCGTTCACTATGGTTCTTCTATGAATAAATTATTGGAATGGAAATATTCCTCCACACAAGACACTACTATCCAAGTTGGCTATTTCATCGGTAGAATACTTAGGCGAAAGCCTTGGAGCGGCGCCACAATTTTTTTCCTCATTGTTCCTGCAGATATAATTCCCCTTTATTTCACTGCGTATATTACCTCCCAGAGCCGACTAAAAAAAAGTATTTACAAGCATTGGCTGGGCCCACACCTTGACGAAGAGTAGGGGGCTACGCAGACCCCACAAGTATTAATATTAGGTTATTGGTATTCTACCGGTTAAGGTAGGTTTTGGATGGACATTTCATAAACAATGATATCATTCGTCCTCCTCCTAACTAAAAACACAACATGAAATCGCACCACAGTTAGTCCCTCTCCAAATGCGCATACTTTCTTCCTCCCTTCTTACCGCCCAATATGTCTATCCTATTCCTTCCCCTTCCTCGCTTGCCCAACCTTCTCCCCTCTATCAGTCGTCAACATCCCATGCCCAATCAAAACTCTCCGGAGTCCATCTTTCCTGTCTCCTTTACATAAAAGTATAGGTTTGGTTTAAAGAAAAGGTTAAGAAGGCATGAAATTTTTGATAAAAACTGAAAAAATTAGAATGTAATTTTTCTCAGTTACATTTGAGTCTGTTGTTTCAGCATTGTTTAATTGTAATTCGTTTTCACACTCTCAAAATGGTGCATTTCGCGCCCATTTTCGTCTCCAATTTTCAGAAATACCTACATCTTTTCAATGAACGGTGCAGAATTGTTAAAGACAAAAAAATCCGGACCACTAACTTAAAATCCACGATTCGTGGCACTTACGGAAATACCTAGTTAGTCGTGATTAATCAAGTATTGCTCTTTTCAGGGTGCTAATCCTGGAATAGAACCTATCGGCCTGGAATGCCAAAGGAAAATTTCAAGATCAAGCATTTCTCAGGGGGCCAGGGAGGGCTGGCCACAGCCCCTCAGACCTTGCCCCCCTCCAAGGGATCCGCCTAACTGTAGTCCGTTATTAATGGTGGAGATCGTTAGCTTTCCAGTGGGAAAAATGGATCCCCGCCATAAATAACGGGCTCGTTTTATGGAACATAGATACGTATCAATAAATAAGGATTGCATCACCGGCCGCCACTTAGGTGTAACCGCACTCTTGTTGCAGTTCATTATGAACGAATCACGACCGAGTTTCTCCTTTTCATGTCTCAGTTTTTTCGACTCTTCACTTTTCGTATCGAAACAGACGAATTTAAGCAGGTAGCATTCAACCTAAACTATAACGTATTTTAATGAATGTGATTGTGCGTGATGGCCCTGGAATTCATTCCCTCACATCAAATTCTCACCTTCAGGAGTAAATGATCGAGCACCTCCACCTATCGAGCTTCGCCTCGTCGTTACAACCCCTTCACACGACACTCTTCGGTTGCCGCCGGAATAGGATGACTTAAACCGCGCTTCTTCCGAGAGACCTCGTTCCACCGTAGAACTTGCAGACGTTCTAGTCGCACTATTCAGGACCTCCTCGTCCCGACGAAGCGTAACGGCTAACCAATCGAGCATCGATGCCCTCTCCCTGATGACTTAAATATTACGGAGTCCCTACTCTCATTCTCCCAAGCAAATTCGCACTTGGCCGCCCGCGCAACACTCAATTTGCGCCCGCCAGCCAATTGAGAAGAACGAGGTCGAAAGTCACTGGTAGTGAGGTGGGGTGGGGGGGGCTGCATTGTGCCGTCGCACCATTTTTCCCATCGTCACGCATCCTATTAATCACCAAGGTGGACATCGGAGGAGTGCGACACCTTCACCCCATTTTCCGCTTCTCCCACGACGTACAATCCAACTGGAGTGTGGGCGACGTTCCTAAGCAATCGATGATGGGAGGTGAATTTTTAAATCGATCATACCCACCTAACATCGAGGGAAGCCAGGCGGAATAAGTACTACCCACCCCCCCTTCACCCTTCCCCCGTCAACATATCCCTGCACCACAACGCAAGCGAGAGAAAAATACCTGCTGTCCATCGATTAGGCGGAAAACATTTGACGCCGCACTCGATTGAACCTCGGGCATCGAAAACGTTTCGGCTCGCCAACAATTTTCTGAGGAAGAGGAGAGCTGACGTGATACGTCAGAGATGTGTAAGACCCAAGAAAAGCCTTCATTCAAACAATGAGAAATTCACACACCTAACTCACACGGGGTTGCTTTTAAATGGGTAGTAGCTTCAACGAAGCCGGAAAAGGAATTCAATGTTGTCTCGTCAGACTCTTCATGACAACGAGCAGTACTTAACAACAGTCTGCCAGAATCAGACTTCACATCGTCATGCGATCTCATGAACGACAGCTCGGACGAAATAATCACTGAAGTACGAATGAATCTAGGACTGACTTGCAGCTTGCACGAGGGGAGAAGTGGATCGTTTGGGGAAAATGCTTGAAATCGGAGCTCTTAAATGAAAGAAAATACATCCCTTTTGCAGAATCGGCGCCGAAAAATAAGCGGCTGACTGAAAGCCTGACATTACCAATAAACAGATCTACAGAAAGGATGGCCACCCCTAATGCTATCACAGTTAATGCCGATCCGAATAGTCTTCATTCTTGATTAGGCACCCGATTCGAACCCAATTTTCTTTTACACGAATTTCATCAACTATTATTTCGTCAGCTTCAAACGATACACCCGTTATTTCAATTCTTTAAGGCACAGTTTTTTCACGTCTTATCCAATCCTTAGTTGACGTGGGCGTTTACTTAACACGTTAGCTATCGGCAGGTCCGATTTTATAAATTATCCTTACTGATCGTCACTGGACTAGGAAATGATAATCGTAGTAAATCCGATTACAAGTTAACGAGTACTTTAACGATCGGTTTGAATTTAACTACCGACTATCAAAGCGATTTTGGCTTTAACCGGAGGGAAAAGTTAACCATTAGTTTAACGGATCATCACAAAACTTGGTCTAAATTTTAAGTTGCTAATACGGTTTGACTTGAAAGAGGCGAAGCATAGCTGGGATGTACGATTCCATTAAATCATGCTGGTCTTTAGATTTAATTTTCAACCTAGAGAAAAGCGTAAATGGAATATGGCATCCTATTAAACTACAAAACAAAATATTGAGATGCAGATGGCAATGAAGAGAAAATTCTGCCATGTGTACATTTGTACAAATGAATATACTTTCAAGCGCATTTAATAAGAGATGGTACTAGAACATCCAATAAAAGAACGCATACTGAACAGTTAAATATTTTTTCATGAGCACCTTTTCTGAAGGATTGCTTTCCTTCAACCCTATTTATTTGAATCCATATTGAATATACAGAATGACTATCGTGAGCATACGTATTACGTGTTTATTAAAGAGAGAAGTATTACAGGGAAGGAAAGTTGACGGGAAAGAAAAATATACCAAGGTTTATATTATTGGTAACAATCGTCTACGTGTAAATATCACTTGAACAAGAAAGGTGTGAATCCGATTAAAATTCATATTTCTCAGATTTTAACATCAGCAGATTTTACATTGTATATCGCTTAAAGATGCCATAAATCCGACCCGGCTCAACTATTCAGCAAATATTTCCAAATGTCCATTTAAAATAATCTATAAGTACAACCACATGTGAGAGCACTTGAAAGAAGTGCCCTCGCAGCATAATATTCAATTTTAGTAAGCGAACTTCTAGAGCAGAGTCTTTTACTACGGTAAAAAATAACTGACAAGCCTTGGGAAATGAAAACGGTTCTTGTAACTTATCTGATTTTACTTCTCACTCTTCAGTCTAGGTATCATCTTCTAATTACGCCTTAAAATTACTGGAATGAAGTCGCCATATTTTGCACCTGTACTCTTGAAGATACACAATTTGTTTGGCTATATACGTGTATAACTCTCACTGGTATGACTGTGTTATCCGAGCACAGAAGGAGAAAGGAAAATACCGAATACTGAAAATACTGAAAAAAGAAACAAACACAGCCCTGGGGATATTACCGCCTTTTGACTTGATCTTTATGGCGGGGAAAAATAAAAGGTTATTGGCATTCAGGAAAAATCACAAGGGTAGAACGGCAAGAGCGGAAAGAAAGTAAAATGGCAAGTAAAAAGCAGAACAGTCGTCTAAAGTTAGTTCCAAACATAGGGGTGGCCTATGAGGTGGAAAGATTTGAACATCTTTTCAAATTCCAAGAAACTGCGGGGGATACAGCGACAGTAAATGTGACGGAGTCATCCACTAAGCGTGCATTACAACGCAACAATTTCATAGTGTAAAATTCATTCCCCTTGATCAGGATTCGAACCCGGATCCCTCGGTGTAAGACCGAAAGCGATGGTCAGTTAAGCTAAAATTGTTGCATTGTAATGCACACTTAGCGGATGACTCCGTTAAAAGCTACTGTCACATTTCAGAGCGTACAAGGACGTAGCGCAGTACAAGTACGGTAGCTTCACTGTCTGAAGCACTCCGCTGGACATTGAGGAAACCGAGTTCGAATCCTGATCAAGGCGAATGCTTTTTACACTCTGAAATTGTTGCATCTTATCAAATATGCGAACGCTTCACAGCGTAACAGTTACGACTTAGGGCGCAAGGTAACTATGCCAAGTTTCATTAAATATGAAAAATTTCCTATCCATAGGAAACCGATCGAACCACAAAAATAATTCGCCATTAAAGGGGTTTCATAGTTCTCTAGAAAACAGGAGACGAACTGTTGGCTACACTAACCGGATCGCATTACGATGTGCTGTTACAAGTAACAAAGAAACGGTTGCTTTCAACAAAATATTTATTATGGTTTCTAACAAATATGCCGATTAAATGCTAAGAAACGAAACTTATTTTGACTTTTCGTTAAGTGCTGAACCAACATCGCCTAGATAAATATACTAATTAACAGCGTTTAAAGGCAAATAGATGAAAACCAATATTTTGTAAGCACCAATAAGTTAAAGATAGCAGTGAAAATGTACAGAATAGTATTTTCATTGTAATAGTTACTATCTGAATAACCATTTCAAACTTCACAATCTTCCTACTATTGGTTTAACCTCTACCGGGAAATGAAAAATGAGGAGAATTGTATAGCTGTGTGCTATTGAGCAGTACCCATGGCAACGCCCCTCCTCCCCCTGGTACGCCAAGACACGAGGTTATTGGTGGAATGAGCCAGTTATGAGGGAGTTTGAAATATCAATTTTATATGTACACACACACACACACACACACACATATATATATATATATATATATATGCGGGTCGCGGTGGTCTAGTGGGTAGAGCGTTGGACTACTGACCGGAGGGTCCCGGGTTCGATTCCCGGGCAAGGCACTTTGGGCACCTGCAGCTCCATCCAAGCTAGTTGATTTTTCAGGTACCAGGTCTTCCCGGCACAGGGAAAGGAACTGGCCCCCCTACCCTGATGTGTGAATATTCACACGCCATCGGGCTTGGTACATGGGTGAGCTCTACCATCACCTACTAAACCGACCTTCGGGTTGATTACTGTGTTTATGGTTTGGTATATAAACCTATAAATATATAAATATAAAATATAAATATAAATAAATATATATATATATATATTTATATATATATATATATAAATAAGACTCGTAAAAACTCTGATATGGAGCGTAGCTATGTACGGCGCGGAAACGTGGTCGCTGAAGCAGGAGGATAGACGTAGATTGGAGGCTTTTGAAATGTGGGTGTGGAGAAGAATGGAGAAGGTGAAATGGACCGAGAGGAAAACAAATGAGGAAGTACTGGAAATGGTGGGTGAGGAGAGGGGTTTGTTGAGAGAAATCCTATGGAGGCAGGAAAAATGGATGAAAGGCGTATTGAGCGGTAGTGGAATGTTGAAGAGGGTAATAGAGGGGAGAATGTTGGGCAAGCGAGGTAAGGGTAGGAACAGGATAGGGATGTTGGACGGGATGAAGGGAGGAAAGAAGTACACCGAGATGAAGAGGGACCTGATATAGATTAGTTTGCTAGGTGGGGAGTCAAAATGTTTATTTGATAGTTGTGTCCATCCAAAAACCTACCTTAACCGGTAGATTACCTAATAATAATATATATAAATAATGTGTCTTGGCGTATATATAATATATATAACAAAGAAAGGGGACATTTTTTTGCCATTCTGATCCCTGGGCTACTACCTCTACCTGGACTACACTGGACTACTACATTCTACCTGAGCTACACGTCACTTCCTTTCCATCCCTATATTTCTCCTACCCCTTTCATCATCCATAGACCTACTCCCATTATTTGTTTATTTCATTTTCTCATCTTATTCCTACTGCCCAACTAACTGGAAGTCACAATGAAAATTTTTTAACCCAATGAATCAATTATCGCTGGAGAAAAAGGGCTGCCAATCATTTTTTCAGGTGCCCAACCGTAAGCCCATCCCTTACAATAACCTGACTATTTTTCGAAATATGGTCAAATGCATTACTGTTTAAAAGGGATGAATTGACAAGTACCTTGACTAATATGAAATTCTTGCAGCAATGCTCAATTATGATCAATAACTGATGCCCCACCCTAAATCCAGCTTGTCTGAAGAGATTAGAATTAAGTGTAACTAATCCCATCCCCTGAGTTTTTATCATTTGCCTCAGTTGGGAATAGTAAAAAATAGATTTGAATGAAGCGGAAGAGTTGAAGAAACAATACAAGTGATAAAGAATCGATATTTTTCAAGTCTCTCTCTGGCACTGAATTTGTATAAAAAATGCAATGGAAGCTTATTTAGGCTTACTTCCGAAAATTCTCATTAATGACAATATTTACAGGATAAAATGCTCAAAAGAAATAACTGCAACTGCAAGGTTTTTCCTCAGTCATGTTTGGAGAGAATTAATGTATTTCATTATTAAGATCTTTTACTCCAAATATAGGTATATACTATTCATCCTAGTAAAAGTATATGTACATATACACAAATACAACTTAAATAAAGTCCCTTTAATGAGTTTTTCTGTACTCTATTGAATTAAACTCCTCCAAATCAATTACCTTTTCACACTAAATACATCCATTACTGGGTAACAAATAAAGCAAAAGAAGCATGGTGGAAGAGACAATGTTGAGGATATGGAAATTTTGCAGAGAAAGGGGGAAATTGGTTCACTATACAGCAAGGTTAAATCAATATCAGGAAGTCAGAAGGAAAGATCTGTGCTAACAGTTAGAGATAAGTGGGGTAAGATAAAAGTTAAAACGGAAAAGATCCAAGAAAGATGGAAGGAATATATGGAAGAATTGTATGGTAAAAAACTTAGGCCAACAAGGTTAAACATAGAAAAGGAACATGACGTAGAAGAAGATAGCTTAGGTCCAGGCATACTCGACAATGAGATTGAAAGGGCATCTAGGGAGATGAGATCAAATAAGGCCGTGGGGGTAGAAAACATTTGTGCGGAACTACTAAAAGGTTTAGGAAAATGTGGTAGGAAGAGACTACATGGACTGATTCGTAGTATCTATGAGGAAGGAATCTGACTGGAAGACTTTGTTAGATCAGTGCTAGTTCCTATCCTGAAAAAGGTAAAGGCTACGTCATGTGAGAACTACAGAACAATAAGCGTGATATCCCATGCAGCTAAAGTGGTTCTCAGGATCATCAACAAAAGGTTAGAGAGTAAGGCAAATAATTACCTAGGGGATGATCAGTTAGGGTTTAGGAAGGGGAGATGCACACATGATGCTGTTGCAGTAATGAGATCACTAATTGAGATGAATATAGAATACAATCAGGATGTACTTGCCTGTTTCATAGATTTCAAAAAGGCCTTTGATAGTGTGAATTGGGAAGAGCTAATGAGTATATTGCAGAATATAGGAATAGATTGGAGGGAAAGGATACTAATTTGCAACCTGTACATGTCTCAGACCGCTCAGGTGTGAGTGGGGAGCGGAGAGTCTGGATGGGCAGTGTTAGGAAGAGGTGTAAGGCAGAGTTGTCACCAGTGCTGTTCGACGTATATGTGGAGGAAATGATTAAATAGGCATGGGAAGAACTGGAGGTAGGAATGAAAGTCGGAAGGGGATTCGTAAAATCGGTTAGGTTTGCTGATGACCAAGCATTAGTTTGTCAGTCAGCCAAGGAATTGCAAGCATTGCTGAGTGAATTGGAAATTCAGTGCGATGGATATGGGATAATAATCAATATAAATAAAATAAGATTATGCGATTTTCTAGGAATATAAAGGCTAAGCTTAACATTAAAATAGGAGGGCAAACACTAGAGCACGTTGAACAGTTTGCATATCTCGGAAGTTTTTTGGAACAAAATTGTCGAAGTATTAGGGTTGTAAGGAGAAGAATTGCGCTTGGCAAGGAGGCTTTCACAAGGAGGAGGGAGTTGATGACAGGGATGTTGAGTTAAGATGTTATGATAAGGCTCGTTAAAACTTTCACATGGAGCCTTGTTATGTACAGTGCAGAAACATGGTCACTGAAGCAGGAGGATAGACTTAGATTGGAGGATTTTGAAATGTGGGTGTGGAGAAGAATGGAGAAGGTGAAATGGATGAAAAGGAAATCAAATGAGGACGGTATGGTGGACAAGGAGAGGGGTTTGTTGGGAAAATCCTAAGGAGGCAGGAAAAATGGATGAAGAGCTCATTTATCGGCAGTGGGATGTTGAAGACTGTAATAGAGGGGAGAATGTCAGGCGAGCAAGGAAAGGGCAGGAATAGAATAGGGATGTTGGATGGGATGGAGGGAGTACGGAAGTACACAGAGATGGAGAAGGACCTGATTTAGAGTAGGTTGCTTGATTGTGTTTTGTTAGGAGTCACAAAATATTTATTTGGTAGCTGTGTCCATCCAAAACCTACCTTAACTGGTGGATTACTTAAAAAAATCCATTACAACCTATTCACTGATCAAAGGAAAACTCAACAAACATCTGTGATTCCTAGAGGTAGTACATGCCTGCGTTTACAGGAATATGTGGGCATATCATTTTTAAGCTATTATTGCTAAGAAATAACCATGATATTGGATAAATTTACTCTGCACATCAATTGATCCTTATGTACTTCATGTTGTAAATTAAAGCTAATAATTCTGATTTGCTTTGTTTCAGAAAACTGTATATTTGTTTTGTTTCATGAAACTGTAACTTGCAGTAGGGTATAAGATAGAGGCTCGTGGTGTGATTTAGGTGATTCATTTGAAAGGTTACAGAGCCCAGAAAACCCATGATGAAATGATGGCTGTACATGGAAATGATTGCTGATTACGGAAATGATAGCTCATCAAATGACACAGTTGTTAGGTGGAAGACCATCTCTCACAGACAATTCTGCCGAAGTGGGGGACTTTACCCTATTAGACCAAAGAGCAAATCATGAACAAGACTGATCTTAGTTACAGCAGTGTGTGAAAAATCATTCCCAAAGAAATGCACATGTCAAAGGAGTCGACCTGCAGGGTTCCATGACTAGATTTGACAACACAAATGATGTTATTCAAGAGGTGGGACAATAGTTTTCGACACAATCTGCGGAGTTCTACAATGATGTTCTTCAAAGAGTCGAGAAACCCTGAGAGAAATGTTAAACCCTGGATGGTAATTATGCAGAGAAGTCTTAAAAATAACAAATAAAAATTAAGTTTCTATCTTAATTATTTTTAGTAATAATTGAAAGTTAACAATATCCCCTCATAAAATGCTTAAGACAACACAGCTGCTTACATTTAGAACAAAAGAATCCCTAGTGACCATGGCTATGACTGGTTGATTGAGCAATAATTTTATCTACCCCTTGCCACTAGCTTATTTACAATTAAGGAAAACATACAATTCAAAGAAGATTACAATACTAAAAATATGCATGCACTCCTTTTTCACAAAGTTGCATTACACTTTCTATAAACACAATATCCATACTTCCACAGGGTTAATAAAAATTGTCAATACATAAACACAGGTTGTTACAAATAACCAGAAATACTAAGAATCGAAAAAAACATATTTGCAAAGAGTTAAAAGTGATAAACCTAAATTTATAATCAGGTACAATATGCAATATCATTACTGAAATACACACACCTTTGTATTAATGATATTGTTTCCTTCCAAACTTTAAATTGCCTCCACTTGGCAGTAAAATGTTTACTAATGCCAATTTTTCATAATTTTCTGGTAAATTTAGCACAATGATATTTCTATTTTACTCATTCATCCATTTATGTTAGAACACCTTGGAGTACATCAGATTCTATAAATGAGCTACTTTCACTAAATCCTTAAATATTCTTCTTTTTCTTCCTTATCAATGCATTTTCATTCAAAATCCAGCATTTATTTTCCTACCATGATACAGTTTTCTTTTAAAACTTTTTTAGAGAAAAGAAATCAATGAAAATGATAATGGTTTGCGCATAATAACACTGATAAGGCAAAAATAACATCAGGGTTATTCAAAACTCCCATGCTGTAAATATACTGGCATACCCAAATATTAAAAATAAAAGAATACTGATGGTTATAAAAGTGATATTAATGAAAGAGTGAATTCAGCCTTTTGCTCTAATGTTGTACCGTTAGAAATTAAGTACTATATTTTTCTGCATTTAGGAGGCATCTCCTTTTTTATACACATTTTAAGAAAAAGCCATGTAATTTTTTTCAAATTCTTCAAAATGATTCATTGTACCATTTTAATAATAATTTTAATATAAGATGTAACTAGGGAACAAGGTCATCACATACCTTTTAATCCTCATTCTCAAAATCCAGAAATTCATCTCCTGAGCTGAATGAAGAATCACCCTAAGCCTCTTCTTTAGAAATGGTCTTCGTTTAGCAAATCATACTCAGTGCCATCATGTGAGTTATTAATCCACATTTCTTAAATGACTTTAAAACTGTTCATGTTTTACAGCATTCCATGAAGTTTTGACCCATTCACAATTCTGCAGAATGCTACGCTTCTCTCTCCTTTCTGATGGTGTAAATCCAAAACCTGCAGACTGTATCCAATTGTTCCATTTCTCCTTCATGAGTACTCTAAATGGTCTATTAATGCAAACATCTTGACATTGAAGTTGGCTCTTTACAACACCTGGAATTAGGGCTATTTTAGTTTTCGGTTGATATATTTCATTTTTTTACAGTTTCTGCTCGGTGACTCTGAAAGTGATCCCATACCAGCATGGCAAGTTTACTTATCAGGAGGCCCTTGTGACACCTAGACCACACATTTTATATCCACAACTTCATCACCCTTTTAACCATCCAGCACTTAAGATGAACATCCACAAACATACATTTAGGCAGTTTTTTCCTTGAGAAAATAAAAAGAGGCAGCAATTTTGTACCATCAGCACATGAAAATAACACACCTCTGCAATGTGTTTTCGTGCATCCAAAATTTCTAACAATATATCTTTTTGCATCAATGACCTTTGTAATAATGATAAATTTATCAAACTCAATAATATTGTCCTCATATTCTGCTGACATCCTTTGTGCTATTTTATTTTTAGTCCTTGGAGGGGGGCGTACTCTGATATCCCTCATCTGCTACCATTTCCTTTTCTTTTGCGAAAAAAGAGCATAAAATGGCCTTGACAGTCTGAATATAAGTTTAATTTAAAAATTCATTCCAGTATTTGTAAATTAAGCATCACTATGCTGTTTCCGTGGCTTTGTTGATCCTATCCACAATTGCACCAGAGCATTAGGCTCATGCCCATCTAGCAATGGGCATTCTGGCTATTTCTTCATCCCCCTCTACTCTTGAAAATAAACTCTTCTATAACAGACAGATATGGTCAATAGTGCTTTATTAAAACATATAAAGTGAAGAATAATGCACATTTACTACTGGCGTACACCCCTGGGGAGCTTAGCACAAAGGTCAGTGATCTATCATTCACATCCAAATTTTCCTTGAATGCTCCATCTTTCAGTAGTGAAGCAAAAAATATATCATGGAACTCATAATTTTTTCAGAACAGAAAAAAATTATGGAATGATATATGTTTATCCACTATTTCATAAAATGACCAAATATGTAAATTAATAAAAACCAGAAGTTTAACATAAACTTCAACTCATAATTTTGTCTACTGCCATATATGATGAACCACATATTTTAGGTGTATTTAGAGAGGGAAAATGTGTGTCCATATTTCAGCAAATATAATACATAATATACACAAAATGATAATTGAATTTATTTCTTTCAAAATCTTGTGACTAACTTAAGGAATTAAGCTGATGTAAAATAATCATGTTCAACAAATTTTCTTCACAAATTTGATTTTTTTATACATATCAATTAGTAAATGCTAATTAATATGGATGACAGTTTAATTTCACTGCAGGAATGGGCAACAGACTAATTCAGAGATGGACTGTGTTGCCTGGAAAACTGTCAATATTTTGTATCAGAAATTTTCTTTAAAAGATGGGCACTGTTAGTTGATCATAAGTTTTTAAAAATATATAAAGCACCAGGGATTGTAGTAATCCAGTGGATAGAACGTTGGGCTACTGACCAGAGGGCCCAAGTTTTATTTCTCGGTATACCTCTGAACATGCTAAGCTTCACCCATGTTGTGTGATATTTCAGATAGCAGACCTTCCTGGGAAATCAGTTATAGGAACTGGTCCCCCTACCCTGATGGGTGAATTTCAAATTCCATTGGGTTTAGTACTAGGTAAACTCTACCCTCAATTATCAAACCAGCCTTCTCGTTGATAACTGTGGTTGCTATCAGCTCTATCTGAGAGCTCATATGTAGATGAAATGATGTTCAGATGAAATTTTCATGAAATTATAAATAACAAAATAAGAACCAATCCTTATTATAAAGAAAGAAAGAAAACACGGCAATTCCACATTTACACTTTTATTAGACGACCATGGTTTCACCACTGCGTGGCATCTTCAGGTGAAGGCATACATAGTATGCCTATACTAGGTGGCATACATAGTATGCTTATACTCAGGTGAAGGCATGCTATGTATGCCTTCACCTGAAGATGCCACGCAGTGGTGAAACCATGGTCGTCTAATAAAAGTGTAAATGTGGAATTGCCGTGTTTTCTTTCTTTCTTTACGATGGAAAAATTCCACAAAGTAACGGCTAAAACAGTCTCTTATATATAAGAACCAATCCTTAATTAAGATATAAAGGTATAATAAAAAAAAGTCTCTATGTACATTGAACACAGGAATGGAATCATGCACCAAGGCAACTTAAAAACCCAGATAAACACACGGAAGCTAGTCAAAATAAAAATAGCATTGTATTTACCAAAAAGTGAGTGAAACAGTTGTAACTTGTTACCCGTTTTTTTCTGAAAATCCATTTTAAGTCTATACACTTTGAGCATCAGATTATAAAACTTTACTGGGATTTTGCAGTATGTAGGATTCAACTCATCAGTACAATTACTCAAGAAATCAACTGGATGACAAAACTTCATCTACAGAATAAGGTTAGTACAATATTGTAAATAGTCATGAAACCAGGTTCAATATGTTACACGAAAAGGTAAACTTAAACACACTAACATTTGAGTTTTAGAAAATGAGATAATTAGTCTCTCTTACATCACAGAAGAAAATGAGGCAATGGCAGTTCTTATTTTCCATTAGAACCTTCTGAACCTTCATTTATTGATATCTCAATGCATATATAGCATCGACTAAATCTTGTTTCCTTTTCCCTGACACAGGTATTCCTTTGGTTTTCAGATACCCCTTCAGTTTATCCATGTTTAATGTCTCTACCTGAAAAAAGAAATTTAAAATTATTTTCTGAGAATCAAAAGAGAAAGCCAGCCAAACAACATTATTATTTCAAACACTAAAAACTGACCGTGTGACAATTTATAATTCATGTGTGTGCAATTTTTTTTACTTAAGTATTAGTTATTTTTAGGAAGGCAATGGAATACCACCTCAATTATTAATCCCAAACAATCATGATGGATAAAAACAGAAAATTATGAGCCCAGGTACAGGATTAAGTCCACTAGGACATATTTCATGCCCAACAGTGGAGAAGAAAAGGTTCCCTCAGATGCTATCACATGAAATCCTCTGCAAAGTGGAATCAACAGCAATAACAGAAACTAGACAGAAGAAGACCAAACCTGTAGGAATAGGGGCTTGGACTGTAGGGATTATAGGGAATTAATATAAGGTAGGTAATATAGAGAGGAAAATTAGGTATTTTAGGGCTGTGTGAGATGAAATGGAACAATAGCAGAGATCCTTGAAGCAATTGTTATAGAGTTCAGAAGAGTACAGTCATACAGTGGAAGGTTAGAGCGGTAACAAGTGATGGCTATAATATTGAACAAAATGATAAGAAGCATATTAAACAAAGACCAAGTTAGTTTTCGACCATTATTAATGGAGGTAAAAGCTAAAGCAACAAATTTAGTCACTAATCAAATTTAAATGTCAATGATTAACCATAGGGATGAAGAAATAGATAGGGTGTACATTCAATAAGAAGAAATAATCGATGGTGTCCCTGGGGGTACACATTTGACAGTTATGGGGGATTGAAACACAACTGTGGGGAAAAGCAGATATGGTAGTGAGGGAAGAGGGCTGCAGTTTGGGAATAAGGAATCTCTGCAGGATGAATATACAGTAAACTCTCAATTATCCATTTTGAAGGTTATCCAAGCAAGCTATTCCATTCTTAGAACCTCAAAATTTAGTAAAATTATAATTGTAAATTTAATTAAATGCTTTGAAACTTCAATATAATTTTTTTTAAATACAAGTTTGAAATACCTGGGGATTAGTTTTTTAATAAAAAAATAAAAATGTCATTAATATTTAATGTTTTAACTGAAATATTTTTGTACTATCCGTACTTTCTATTATCAGTACTAGTACAAATCTCAAAAAAGAGAAAAGCAGCCATATGTTAGGACTAAAGAACAAAAAGTTTGATCTCAATACACCTAAGGTAGTACTTAAGATCATCAATAAAAAAATGACACGGAGGACAAATTATTACTAAGGGGGATTACCAGTTTGGACTCAGGAAGGGGAGGTAATAGCAATCCAATAGCATTAATATGTCATCAGCAAGAAAGAAATATAAAATATAACAATTATTTTCTTGTTTTTGAGATTTCGAGAGGTCATTTGATACATACAATTGGGTCAAATCAATGAATACATCACAGAAAATAATAGTTGACAGGAGGAATAGGCAACCTGTGCATCTCAGACTGGTCAGGTGTATGTGGCAGATGGAGAGGCAGTCACCAGAGTGAGGAAGGGGCTAGACTGGGCTGTCCAGTATCACTCATGCTTTGCAATGTATGCAGGAAGGCAATGTTAAGAGAGGCATGAGAAAAGCTGGAGAGACAAAAATAAATGAAAAATGTTGCTGATGATCGAACTTTAGTTAGCCAGTCAGACAAAGGGATCATTGCAGAGCACATTAGAAAATATGTGAAGTAAGTATGATATGAGAGCCAATGGAAAATAACAAATGTTATAAGGTTTCTGAGAAACAGGAAGGCTAGATTAAATTTTAAAATTAGAGGGCAAAAAACTAGAGCAGTTGAAAGTTTACCTATCTTGGAAGTGTTCTGGACCTAGATGGTCAAAGTAGTAGGAATTTAAGAAAAATAATTCTGTTTAGCAAAGAAGAGTTCACAAGGAGGAGGGAATTGACAGTATTGACACTGAATAAGATGTTAAGAAAAGATTAGTGAAGACTTTGGTATAGTGTTGTTTTGTACTGCGAGGAAACATTAACGCAAGATAATAGGCATAGATTGGAGGTTTTTTTTAAATGTGAGCATGGAGAAGGATGGAAAAAGCAAAACAGACAGGAAGGAAGACAAACAAGGAAGTGGTAGGTATGGTGAGTGGTGTTAGAATATATCCAAAGGAGGCAAGAAAAGTGGATGCAGAGGATTTTGATTGGCATTGGAATGCTAATGACTGTGATAGAGGAGGATTTTAGGCATGTGAGGTAAAAGTAGGAAAAGAATAGGTATGCTGAATGGAATGAAAAAAGTTAGAATTTCAGTGCAATTGAAGAAATGATTTATTAGTATTGTCGAGAGTGGGGTTATATCAGATGAAAGTGGCAAAGAAATTTAGCAGTGGTTGTATGTTCAATTTTCCCTTTCCTCAATCATGCAAAGGTTTTACAAAAAAAATATTAGCAGGAGAACAATAACAACACTTATTTACAAATCTTCAAAAATCTGAAGTTTCCAGTAAAATGTTCATTATTTGTTATAAACCTCATCATAAAACATTTTAATTTAAGAAGGGAAAAACGTTGATATTTTATTGAATATGGCCCATGGAAAATGAGCAGTGGTTGAACAGGGAAACCATTCAAGGGAGGCATGACATGACATGGCTTACATTACGTTATGCTATATTCCTTTACATTATTGTTTTCTTAAAGACCTAACACTGTAAGGGAATCATAAATACCGAAATATTCCACATCTTTATGCTAAAATATTTTCATCACTATTTTTATACATTATATAATTTTTTTACAATTAAAAAAATTTTCTATACAAATCCTACCTTTCGACTCTTGATAGCTGCTTCCACAACATCTCTATCTAATTCACCAAATGGCTGGCTGCTGACCTTCACCCCAGAAGATTTTTTTTTAACTTTTGCCAAAGGATCATAATCATCACGGTACACACTTCTGGCAAAACTCATGGCTAAGTCACCCAGGCGTTCATCAATTACTTCATAGTCAGGTCCTGCTTGCCATAAAAAGTTATACATGTCTTGTTAATATTTTAAATTGCATGCACATTAACATTCAGTGAAAACATTTTAATATATTAACTTAGGAGGCTCTACATGTGAAAGATGATGCAAGGGTGAGATTGCAACATAGTTTGCTTGGAAAACAATTAAATTGTAATGATAGATTAATAATCATCCAGCTTATGCTTTTATCTCATGCTCATCGACTCCTATCTCTTCCTCCATTTCAAGAGAATTGCTTGCATCAAAACAATTATGAGGAGCTGATACAGTTGAGAACCACAGTGCAAGATTGGCTGACATCTCAGCCAGCAAAATTTTTAGTGTGGAGTTTGAAGAAGCTTGTTTCATGATATGAAGTGGTTGGAACAAAATGGTGATCATCTAGAAAAATCAAGTTAATATATCTATATATTTGGAACTGCTAATAAATGTTTCATTTTTTAAAATTGCCTTTCATTTTTTATCAACCTGCCCTTACTTTTGAAGATACTGCGTGGAAACTATACAGAATCTTCCACAGAAGAACTTCACTGAATTCAACAGGACCTTCTTCAAATCAATGCATGTCCATCCAAAATAGCAATAATGAAAATTTGCACTTGTTGATTGTAAACCCAAAAAAAAGCTAACCAAGATATTTTTAACAAACCTTGATAGAGAAAGGTACATTATGCAATTAGGGGATCCCGATTTAATTTAGTATGACCAGCTTTCCACCATCCCATACTGGATCTACTAGCCAAAAAGAACAAGTGCAGAAGTAATACAGCCCTCATCGATCAACATGTGGCAGTGCAAGTTGTGAGAAAAATATTTTTTTTGTTAAATGGGAAAAAGGGAAATTATTTGAAAATGTGAGAACAACTGGAATTTGTTACTCTGGTATTATCAGTTTGTTTTCAAAAATTACAGACACATGGTATTCACAGGGTACTTGAATTAAGCATAAATTCAGGAAGATGAGTGAGAATAGTATTTTCAGTGTTCATTAGGAAACAGTTTATCTGGTTTACCCTAAGCCAATGCCATCTAGAGGTTTTTTCCAGTTATCACTTTTGTGACCAGTAACTTTTTCAAGAACAGGCAAATCTTTTTTCTTTGATTTCCTGATGAGTTTCAAAACATATTACAAGGTGTTCCCAGAATTCTTCAAACCCTGCATTAGTAATATTTACAGAGAGTTCGTGAGCTGCATTCAGAACCATCATTCTCCTAAACTGGGATGCCTGCAAATACAAAATTCCCACAACATTTATCAAATCGATCAATTTTGTTACTGGTTTTGACAATGAGCATTAATGCATTATAATTTGCCAATTTTTTTGCATCTCTGTGAAATTAACCATATTTAGCAGAAAGGAAAATAATGACACTCTTTAGACCTTTCTGATAATCATGTACCATACTTTCAAAAGCACAGTCAAATATAAAGCTATTAAGTAACACATTTTAACAACTGAATTCCTTATTTTCAGATGCAGGAACTTACCCTATTATTTCTGATTGATTTAAATAAGGACAGTCAAAGAGACTGAGACTATAAAATTACATGGAAAGTGCAAGGCAGTAAGTCCAGAAACAACTCTTAAAATTCTAAGTTGAGCAAAATAAAAAACAAATGAAAAAGAGTTCAGCACTATTAACTAGGTAACAAGAACTCCATACAATTGATGAAATAATTAAGGAACCAGGATTTCTAGACTCTCCACATTATGACTTTATGGTCCACATTTATTTCTTGCATCAGAAAATAATTCATCTGTGTTGTCACATCACAAAATTACAGTACTATTCCTTTTTCGGTGAAAGTGGAAGTATGATGGATTCAAGAAAGTGGGAAATGCTGGGAAAACAGATTCACAATTTTTGAAGAGCTACCAATGGATAATTTTACATGAGATTCTAAAGTTTATTACATTCTATAGAACATAATAAATCGGTTTACCATCGATCCTGAGGCTGATCCATTAGACCTATTAGCTGACTTGACATTAGAAATAACAAACTGAAATAGACACTTTTTAGACATTAAAATCAAAACTCCAACAGAAGAGTTAACACATATCTTACTTATTTCATCAACAACCACCCTAACAGAAGAAGACTCCAATGCAATGGCTTCAATGGCAGCCCACTGTGTCTCAGCTGCAGGGTCTGGTATGCGAGATGGGTGGAAGATGAAGCGCAACTTCTTCAACACTGCAACAGCTAGTGACACTTGCTCAGAAGATGCACTTGGCCTTCCAGGAATACCCAGAGTGTTTATGTAATCTAAAAAGTAGATAACAATTATTATAAACTTTACTTATTCCCACCAGTATGCCTTCGCTGATGGAAATCAAAGTTTGGATCTCAACTTTAGAGAACTCGATTGGTCAAGGCCATGAGGGAAAAGAAGAGATGGAGATAGCGGAAGCAGAGATGAATAAAAGCAGCAAGCACTAGTGATGGGAATAATTTCACCATTGGGAATCATTCATCAACTTACATTTCACTTGATTGAACGATTAGTCAATTTAACTTCCCTTCTGTAGTGTAGGCTGCATGCACATACAAAAATTACTATTCCAAATCCTAACACTAGAAAACCCAATGGTGGGCTTTTGACTTTCAGATTCACATAACTTTGTTACTTTTTGTAACATTGCTATTTAGATTTGTTGCCTTCCATTCATTAACACAAGTATTCAAAACAGTATAACAATAGCTTTACCTGTCATGCTCAAAGACAGTCAATCAACCAATGCTGGTTATGAAAAGTTATTTTGAATCTTAATCGAGTAAAACTTACTTGGCAAAATATTCTCCCAATTTTAGACATGTTTTGACAACTCTTTGATTATATCATGTAATAAGAATACACTAGATTATTCAGTAATCATACTTTTTTATATTACAAGAAAGCCTTTTGGTGGTTTTCAATGGAAACTTCACGCAGAATGAAGACAACATAGGTATTTTCCATGTTCCAGGAAATACCACTATAACATTCACATCTATTTATTTATTTTTTACATATTTACTATGAGAAAATATTTCCCTAATACAAATTACAGTAACACAAGTTAGTTTTAATTACCTATTTTAGAAAAAAATACCAGAACAAAATAAATTAAGAAAATACAACAATATTAATAGAATTTCCATCATCTGTTTGTATACAAAGTTTCTTAACAAAGACACTGAAAAAAGCAAGTTACATAGATAAAAACATCATACCAAGTAAGCTCAATTAAATGAATCATGGCTTATGTGATTCTTGAATTTCAAAATTAAGAACGGAAATAATCGGTTATAGTCTCTCATGACTTTAAATATTGGCATATAAAAAGTAAACTTTTTCAACAAATCAGGAACAGTAATTGCATTGGGATTTCCGTCACTCTGACATGTATGCAATATTATAGTTCTTCCAGAAGTAATGGGTTATTAAATTAAGTAAATTTGGTTATGCAGTATATAAAAATTCGGCCAGCAACTTTCCATTGGGTAGCTAGTGGAAGTAAATCAAGTTGAGTTATGATCATTCATCAAAATATCCCATCAGATATCATTTTATTTCTATTATGTAACGAAAAGATAAAAAATTCCGTTAAAAACTGTTTCCACTACACATGTGGAAAATTAAAGTATACTCACCAGTGAACGGGAAATAGAAAATATGAAATCCTTGAGGCTCCGGCATGGCATGAATGCCATATTTTTTATATTCATCATAAACTTTATTGTCTTTCTCCAATCCTGAGGGGACAAGGGCAGCAAAACGAGTAAGGGATCTCTTACGAAGAGTACACGTGCAAACAGCAGCAACATTTTTTTCACCCATACGATGCCACAAAGCAGTAAATAGATCTCGTGATCCTGTAATAAAATAAAATCAAACAGCATCCTCCAAATTATTACATTGTAATAAAAAATTACAAATAGCCTATGAAAATGGAATATTTTTCTTTCTTTTAAAAACAGTAATGTACTTGGAGTAATTTTACCCCATGTATTTTACACTAGGAAATGGGAAAACAGGCCAGGGAGCATACAGATATCTGAAAGGTGTTCACTATGGGTGTTATTTATTTTCAAAAGTCTAAAGAGTTATCTCCAAACTCATACACATTTCATTTATTCCAAATCCTTACCTCAATAGATAAAGTTAGAGATATTAAAGGTATTAATTAAAATTGGCAACTTTCCACAAAATAAAATTTTTTATTAATACAACCGGTTTCGATGTAACTACATCATCTTCTGGTAACAGTCATTTCTCATTGTCTACTATATATTGCTGAAAAGCAAGTAAGGGGAGGGTAGTGGAAAATGGGGGGAAGAGGGAGGGGAGGTGGAATGCCACGTGGGTGACATATGAGAGGGGGAGGAGAAAAGGTGCGGGGGAGGAGAAGAGGTAAAGATAATGTAGAAACATCGAAACCGGTCGTATTAATAAAAAAATTTTGTGGAAAATTGCCAATTTTAATTAATCATGATATTCCACTATATCACACCTGAAACATCTCTTTTTATTTTAAGGTAGTCAAAGTTCTTTCTAGTATCCTTAATATGCTCACTACAAAAACATTTTGCTCATGCCCTTCCTTTTATGAAGAAAAACTCCCTTGCTTACTTAATAAATAGCTTATTTTTGCTTGGTTAAGAGTCAACATGAGATATTATCACTGATGACACAAATAGTTTCACCTAGCCTTGAAATGCTAAAACTGTGCCTTATATAGAGTTGATTATGCCTTTGAAAGTTCATGCTGTTGATCAAAGAATTTAATGCAGAGCTCCCTCAGTGAAAATGAAAGAATTACATTCAAAATCATTTTGATCATAGTACTTATCACACCAGTTCAAGCACTTAATTTTACTTCTACCTTTTTCATTAAGTGAATAAACTGGGTAGTTCAAACAGACTTAACAGAAACAATGTTATATTATTTTTTTAATTAAACAATCATTGTCTCTAAGAGTAAGAATACAAATGAGAGAATGAGTGGACTCCTGAGATAGAGCAAAAGCAAAGGGTGGAGATGATAATCACCCAAAAATGAAAGTGAATTAAAAATTAGCTTGTGAGTAATATATGGAGCCACACAAAATTTTTACTGGACGATTGGCCCATTATTATCATTTTCAAGTATCATTGGGACTGGACCAAGTAATTGGAGGAAGGCATAAAGGAAGGTTGGGAAGCTTAAAACATTACTTTACAGAGACTGATGATGCAGTTGGGCAGTCTACACCCTCAAAAATACAGTTACTCCCAAAACCCCATTGTGTTCACTTCATGAAATATTAATTAATTCAAATTGACATTAACAATTCAAACATGGCTGATTTTTCACAATGCTTTTCATTTTATTTTTATTACATGGTTCCTTCACTTTCTCATCTGTATCCCTGTCTTTTTTCCTTCACTCCATCTCATCCTTGACTATTTAATGTCTTTCCTCTCTCTTGTCTCCATCTAATCCTCACCATCATTATTCATTTTATCTTCTCCTCATAAGGATATTACTTTAAGGTCTCATCAAGGATCTTTGAACAATTTTCCAAAACAAATATTGTGATAGGCATTGGATTTATGAGCTGTTTGGTATCAAATCAACCAGGTAATTGCAAGAGACATGATCACAAAATGTTTTTATGATCACTCTTTAACAGAGAAAAGTCATCACTTTAGTTTTCAAATGTCCACTTGGGAATCATCTACACAACTTCTCCAGAAAACCCTATGCCCACGAAGACCCGTGTTAATTGCTAAGATAAGCCCCTATAATCAAAATAATGGCAACCAATAGTGAATTCTTCTTTTTCCTTCAGGACTACAGTGATGATCTGGAAACTCTTCACATAAGCAACATGCTCACTTCCTAATCAGTTTCCTTGAAATCCTACATAGTAATTGAGTTAGTTCCTCCATCACATGCATCTGAAACACAGCATATGTGACAACATTATGCACTTGAATATTGCTCTTGGGAGAACACCCCTACTCCTAGCTGCAAAGTCACTTGATCAGTTCTGGGCATGCATCAAAGTTCAATCCCAAAGATATTTGAAAACAACAATAGGTGGTTTCACAATGTATCAATTTTTATTAAGATGGCCTCTGGACCTTCAACCCAGCCAACTGTCGAAGAATGTAATGACTCAGTGTGCTAATTTGCATTGTAGTTTTGGCACTGTGCCACTTTATAGAGGGCCCAGGTTCGATTCCCGGGTAACCCTCTACGTGTTCCCTCAGCTCCACCCAAGCAGTGTGATTTTTCAGATACCAGATCTTCCTGGGAAACCTTAGCTGCCGCAGGGAAAGGAACTGGCCCCCCCTACCCTGGTGAGTGAATTTCACACACCATCAGGTTTAGTACTGGGTGAACTCTACCGTTACCTACCAAACCAACCTTTGGGTTGATAACTGTGTTTATGGTTATATGCCAGGCGAGTCAAACTTCTAAAGTTTCCAATTTTTTTCTGACAAATTACTTACACTAGCTCTTTAAAACTTTTTACTTCTAAATATAATCTCCCCATTGACGTACAGCTTTTTCACAACACCAACTCCATGATTCCATAGCTGTCAAGAATGCTTCTGTAAGAGTCCTTTTCCTACTGGAAAAACTGGCTGGTCCATGTTTGAGGTTTCTTGGGTTCATTATCACATGATACTCAACCTTCCTTGAACTATTACACCCATAAATGCACATTTTTCATATCTATAATACCATTACAACATGTCTCATGATTGACAATGAATTTTAATGTGTGATATACAGGGTCGTACCCAAAACTGGTAGGACTGATTTTTTTACAAGAATTTTATTGACGATATACTTACATCGACTTAATAATCTTCAAAGTATGCTCCTTGAGCTGCTACACACTTAGTATAACGTTGCTCCCATTCCCCGTACGCCCACTGGAAATTTTCTTTGGGGATGCCGTTGATGACCCTCGTCGAAGCCTCTTGACAGCCTTTATCGAGTCAAAACGTCGTCCCTTGAGCCATCTATTCATCAGGGGGAAGAAGAAGAACCGGTGGTGCTAGATTGGGAGAATAGGGCAGGTGCGGCAACGTGGCAACACCGTATTTGGCCAGGAGCTGTCTGACGACGAGCGTGCCATGGCACAAATTTTCGGCACCATCTTGGCGCACACCTTGCGCATGGCCAAAACCTGTCAAATAATGTGTTGGACGTTGGATGCAGACAGACCCAACTGGTCTGCAATTTCTTCATTGGTTAATCGTCGGTCTGTGTTCAGCAGTGTCCTCACTCTGTCCACATTCGTGTCACTTCTTGCCATCGACGGCCGTCCGGAGCGATGGTCGTCTTCAACGAGCTCCCTACCCTCTTTAAACAACTTTTCCACTCAAATACTGTGGAACGGCTTAAGGCAGTGTCCCCATAAGCCTGCTTGATCATATCGAGGGTCTCAGTTGCCGTCTTCCCGAGTTTCGCACCACGGAATAACGTTGCTCTAAATTCAGATTCATTTTGTTTTTCAACGCGGACAAAAACCTTGCTTCACTAAAAACGGTGTCCTCACTCAACGACAGCCTGCAGGCGACTGAGGTTGGTATCGGTCTGTTGCTAAGAACCCCCTCCACCCTACCTTGCCAGGCAGACCCCCCTCCCTCGCTCCGTTCGCGCCAGAGAAAATCTGTTTTACCACTTTTGGGTGCGAACCTGTAAGCTATATGAACCACGTACTCTGTTCAAAATTCTTGTATTCATAGCATGCACACATATTGTTCACTCAACCACAATTTTTCATCCATTCCCAGCATCAAGAAAAAAAATTTGGCATTTTTATCTGTATATCAATTAACTTGTTGAAATTTCTATGAATACAGACTGTTTTGGATACTTAAATGGCTAACTAAGAAGATAATAGATCAGAAACATAAATGTAATGTTATATCAAGAGATTTATCAGTTTTGTCATTTGCATCAAGATGATTTTGTGGGAAATCCATAAATATATGTGCAATGAAACATTTACATTTTTCATAATAGCCATGGGCAGTAAACCTTTCCAATTGAAAGGGAGAATGATCTCCTCTTTGTTCACCATGGCTCACAATTAATTAATTTATGAATATCCATGGACCTTTTCATAATTAACCCAGCAAAGGATATTAATATATTCCCAGGGATTTATGGGATAAATCAGGTAAAAGTTAACCATAATGCATGCATAAAGTGGAAACTTTCCACCTGTTAAACTTTGACCCAAAGAGACATGATTAATGGCTTCCCTAGACCTCTGTAATTACATGATTGATCATGAGGGCTCAGAAAATGAAAATAAATCATACCTGATGATGATGATCTGCTAGGATAAACCAAAGATGCTGGACCAGAGTGGTGAGTTATTTTCAGTAAATCAACAGGAACAAAACCAAGTAGCACCAGGCCAGGATCGACTATCTTATAGAACATTTCAAACTCCTCCTGTCAGAAATAAGTAAGATTTCAAAAATGTAAAATCAAATAAAATAGCATATCATAAAAGGCATTACTCTATTACAAGACCATGTTAAGGCTCTATGTTAGGAGTCATTGTTAAACTTTATATACCTGATAAGCATAAAAGTGTACTGAGACTCTCTGTTAGAACCTTAGATACTGTAGAAGTACCCTAGTTTATTTAGTCTCAGGATGAATCCTCTAATGAAAGCTAAAGAGGAAGTTATTCAAGTAATATGGATGTTTTCCACTTCAGTGAGTTCAATGTGGTATAATAAAATTCAATCAATTGACGTATTTGATGAAATGGGCACTTAATGATTGTCATATTCCATTTTTGCCACACAAATCATAAATTAAAAACGTAAAAAGAATTGACAAAAAAGTGATGTCTCATCAATTAATTTAAAAAGTTAATGAGTCAGATAACTATCAGACTACCAATCTTTTCACATCCACTTTAGCTAAATACAATTTGAGTGTCTCTGTTGTTGCCATATTACTTTGAATTGCATATTCAGAAGATTCAAACATGTGAAAATTTCTTTGTAGGTGGTCTCTCATGATATTCTGTTGAGTTTTATAATCAGCTGACTTAACAGTGAAACTCATTTACATTGTAATAACATGATTTAACATCTAACAAGGTAATGAGGAATAATTATATTCAATATTTCCTGCACTCAATAAATATCATCATAATGCAGTATATACCTACATATTTATTATAGAATGTTTTAAAGGCTATAGGGCGATAAGATGGTACAATCTGCACTCAGCTGGATTCTTATTTGGGATTGGGCACTTGAAATTAAATATTTGGAAGCCCCTTGAGCCAAATTTTTAGCTCCCTAGGTGGCCCCAGGGGTCTCCCTTCGCAAAAAATGTGCTTTTTCGAAAAAAAAATTTCCTTAGTGATCCTTTGCTTTAAAAAATCTGAAAAAATTCATGATCATACGAGGGTCATCCGGAAAGTAGTACCCGTTCGTGAAATAAAGACACAAAAGTAAATATTAACAAACATAAAAAATTTTATTTGAAAGAGGATACTTTAAACTACTTCTCAACATAATCTCCAAGCAAATTAAGGCATTTGTCATAACGTGTGACAAGTTTCTGTATTCCTGCTGCATAGTCCTTCGCCGCCAGCTCATTGAGATACAGGGTCACTCCTTCTTTAAGTTCTTCATCGCTGTCAAATCTTTTTCCTGCCAAAAAGTCTTTAAGCTTTGTAAAGAGATGAAAATCTGAAGGGGCCAAGTCCGGGCTATACGGTGGATGGTCGAAAGTTTCCCATTTGAATTGCTGCAAAAGTTTTTGTGTTATCCCAGCTGCATGAGGCCTGGCATTGTCATGAACGAGAATGACACCAGTAGACAATAGACCTCGCCGCCGATTTTGTATTGCCCGCCGTAATTTCTTTAATGTTTCACAATACGCATTGGCATTAATAGTGTCTCCACGGGCCATAAAATCAATAAGCAATACACCTCGTCGATCCCAGAAAATGGTTGCCATGAGTTTCCTGGTGGACAGAACTGTCTTGAATTTTTTTGGTTTGTTTGGTGAATGAGCATGATGCCACTCCATTGACTGTCGTTTACTCTCAGGTGATGCATAACAAACCCATGTTTCGTCACCAGTAATTATGCGAGTCAAGAAAGAGTCTCCTTCATCAGAATAACGTCCCAAAAACGTCAGTGCTGCAGCCATACGCTTGGTTTTGTGCTCATCTGTAAGCATGCGAGGGACCCATCTTGCACAAATTTTTGCATAATGCAGATGGTGTTTAACAATTTCATGAACAATTGTTCGAGAAACATTGGGAAAATGCTCACAGATGTCATCAATTGTGACGCGCCGATCGTTCCTCACGAATTCGTCAACTGAGCTCACCAGTTGGTCTGTAATGACAGACGGTCTCCCCGAACGCTCATCGTCGTGTGTGTTCCCCCTCCCCATGTTGAAGTTGCGACACCACCGCCGAACAGACGACTCGTCCATTACATTGTCTCCATACACCTCCTTTAATTGGCGATGAATATCACATGGGCGAACGTTTCTTGCATTGAGGAATTTAATCACTGCCCTCACTTCACAACTGGCGGCGTTCTCAATTTTTTTAAACATTGTAAACAATCACAGAAACAACACAGGCAATGCTAGCGTCACGCAACTTGGCTCAGAGAAGGCAGACAAGCCACTGAAGCTATCTGACCTCGTCCAGCGGCTACTCGCGTCGTCAGCACTTCATGCGGCACGAACGGGTACTACTTTCCGGAAGACCCTCGTACATTTTTATGCCCAAAAAACATTATAATTTTTTTTTCAGATTTTTTGGATCAAAATTGAGCTCAAGAAAAATACTTGAATTTTTTAAATAATGTTAGGTAATGTAGGTAATTTTTGGTAAACTCCTAAATAATTATTTTTTGTGTATTTTTTCCGTTCTTTTGAATGGTGGGGTTAGATTTGCCATTTTCTCTCCGGAACATCCTCAAAATTTGAAAAAACCCATTTTTTGTTGTTTTCCCCATGTTTTTAGCACATTAACTCAACTGCATGTCAATAAATAACAATTTTTGGTATATTTTTCATTATTTCTAATAGCAGGATCAGGTATTACCTATTTGAGCTTTTAACAAAAAAAATATAGTCATTCATCTTAGTGAGTTCTTTGAATGAATGCTGCATGGTATACAACTGCTCTATAAAATCACTGAAATTGAACTAGCGTAATGATTTCTCAATGCATTATAGTTTCCGCATGTAGTATTCACATTTCAAAAGTCTTTCTACTCTAATTGGATCTGTTAATTATTTGATTTTTTTCTAGGATATAGCACAAGTTTATTCATGTCATTTACTAAATTTGTTTTTTCTCCATTTATACTTGTTTACTTTTCTATGTATCCATATGCATTGAATATGTAAAACTTTTCAAACAGCATACAATATCTTGAGAAACATATATATGTATGAGACATTGTGAGGACATAACACTGATTTGGAAAATATTCAATTCAATGCATTGGGCTATGTCATATGGTGACTTAATAAATGGTGAAAATTAATGTTTCTGTCAAAACTAAAGACACACATATTATGTTGGCACCATTATATTATTTTAAATTCTATCATATTATATTAAATGCTGTGATATTATATCATTGGCATCATTTTGAACTTATATGTCATATCATGTTAAGAAATGTTTAATTTTGGAGACAAAACAATGATGAATATCCAGTAACACTGAGAAAAAGTTTTCATTGAATAGAATAAGGGAAAATTACATAATTTTAGTGATTGATGAAGGATACTGCTTCAATAAAATTAGTTTTATGAATTTCAGTATTTTAAATTTTTCATTTCCACCTTTTTTGTAGCCGAAATTTTTTACCACAAGGAGTAATTACCAACTCCCTTTTAAAGTGAGACTTTAGTGAGATCACTATCATCACCCTGATTCCTGATTGAATTTACAGTAAATTATGTATGATATATAATAATAATACATATATACACACATATTATAAATATATAACATAGATATATAACCATAAACACAGTAATCAACCCGAAGGTCGGTTTGGTAGGTGGTGGTAGAGTTCACCTAGTACTATGCCCGACAGCATGTGAAATTCACACATCAGGGTAGGGGGTCTAGTTCCTTTCCCTGTGCCGGTTATGGTTTCCCAGGAAGATCTGGTACCCAAAAAATCACATAGCTTGGGTGGAGCAGCAGGTGCCCAGAGTACCTGGGAATCAAACCTGGGCCCTCTGGTCAGTAGTCCAACACTCTACCCCCTGGACTACCGCAACCCATATAAATATATATATATATATATAATTGAGTCTCACTATGCCAGAAGCAAAACACTAATTGTTCCACAAAAACATGAACATCTATAAGCCAGAATCCAGGTTCAAGAAAGCAAATAAAAATGGGTTATTGCTATGTATTTAAATCAGAAAACGAGGTGTGCATAAAGCAAACCTTTCACCAGGTACTTTTTTCAAATATTTCTATTTCTGAAACAATTCCAAACAAAAATATGATTTAATCACACATATTTAACTGATCTTAAAATGAATTTCTCGTACCTGGGTAAATCTCACTGTTTCTCCACCAATGTGTAGGCTTTTATCAAGATCTGCTTTCTCAACACCTACCTGCTCTCTCTGAAATGAGAATAGTTTTATGGAACCAATACATTCAGGAATCATAAATCAATTCCACCACAGCAAAACCCTGACAAAGACAGAAATATTGTACTTATCCATGATTGAACCATTTCATCATTATCATTATTAACTAGTAAGGTTGTCAACCAGTGAATGTATTCATGATGCATGTAAATAATACACCGCAAACCTTAATTCTTGACTATAGAAGAATTAAACAATAAAACAATGAGTTTGCTTAGTAAGATTTCTGTAGGAAAGCTAATAACAGAGAATATTACATGACTTTATATTAATGAATAAGGGACTGATTAAATTAGATAATTTTTTTCCACTATATATTTTAAAATTCAGAATAAGCCACATGCCTTCAAAGTTTAACATTGCAAGATCAAGGTCAATAGGAGCGGATGGATGTGAATTACTGCTCTGTGATATAACATGGTGTGCTACAATAAGTGATTGCCTCTTAAAGTTGTTTTTCTGCCGAGACCAAAAATTTTAATTTGATCATAAATGAAAAATTAAGTTGATTCATAAGTGTCTGAGACGTACGGAGTTTCATGAACCATTAGCAATTTCAAAGTATGGTATTATTTGCTATAATATGATACCTGCATAACTTACTGTTAGACAAATGATACTTTATACGAGGTGTGTTCAAAAATTAACGGGAATTTTAATTTTCCAGACAATAATATTTATTTATTCTTACACATTGATGTTGTCACTTTCAAAGTAGTCCCCATTGAAGATTATGCACTAGTGCCAGCGCTTCTTCCAATCCCGGAAACACTTCTCAAACTCGATCTTTGAGATAGCCTTTAAGTTCTTTCAGCAATGCACTTTTAATGTCATCTAAGGCTGTAAAACAATGGCCCTTCAAGGTTCTCTTAATTTTAGGAAATAGGAAAAAGTCACATGGAGCCATATCTGGCGAATATGGAGGATGGGGCATCGTTACAGTATTGTTTTTGGCCAAAAATTCATGAACAAGCAATGAAATGTGAGCTGGTGCATTATAGTGGTGCAAAAGCCATTTTGGAACGAATTTTGCTGCCATGTGTTTCATACCCAAAAAATTGGAAAAAATTTCATGACATGATCCAATCGATATGCCAACATCATCAGTGACCTCTCTAATTGTGATTCGGCAATCATTCATAACCATTTCTTTCACTTTTCCACATTTTCATCGATAGTTGATGTGCTGGGGCATCCAGGGCATTCATCATCTTCAAGGTCTTCACGGCCTTCTTGGAAATGCTTATACCACTCAGATTTACTCACAGTAGACTCACCATAGGCATTTGTTAACATTTTACACACTTTGTTACACCTTATTTCACTTTTTACTCAAAATTTGATACAAATTCTTTGATCCATTTCTTTTCCAAACGAAAATCGCCGAGCTCATTAAACACATCTAACCTTAGTAGTTGTCACAGACAAAGTCCACAATGAAAACAGCTGAAAGTTTTAACATACATCAGGGGTATGTATACCAACATAATAAAAAAAAGTTTGACAATCGGACTCTCCAAGCCCGCAAAATGAAAACATTCCTGTTAATTTTTGAAAACACCTCGTACATTTATGTAGATACTTCTGCCAGTCAAATATACCGTTAAACGTCATACATAATTTTTTACCATTACATGGTTAGATGCATTGCTCTCAGATTCTAGAGACCGAAAAAAATTGACTTGAAAATTCTGAGTTTGAAATAAATGAACATTGAAAAACATTTTTTAAGGCCTCATAATTTGCTAGGAAAATTGGGATTCCATTTTGGCCGTCCATTAGAATATTAGGCAAATTCACTTGACGTGTTGGTAATCCATCTATGTATAGGAGAGAAGCACTTGTTTCCATCAATCTCAATAACATGTACTGGTATGTCAACACAAAACTGATGTTATAATGCAACAATTTCAGAGAGTAAAAATCATTCGACTTGACCGGGATTTGACCGCGAATGATTTTTACTCTCTGAAATTGTTGCATTATAATACACACATAGCGGATGACTCCGTTAATAGTTACTGTTGCGGCATCTCCCGCAGTTTCTTGAAAACTGATGTTGATGGAATATTGAATTCAATGCAGTATGAATATTGACATCAACAATGATTCTGACCTCAACACTGCCAAAATTTGCAACACCAACATTACCCTGGTCTTTGATATTGTTGACATCAACATAGTGATGAGGGGTCAACATTGCACTGATATCGGATTGCAACATTAAAAAGACAATGTTATATTTCTCTACTCTAAGCTTGAGAGTGAAGTTGTTGTCATTGAAACAAATTATGCAATGGAAACTACCCGGAAGCAGACTGAGGCCCCAGTAAACTAGTTTTTTGGTGTCGAACTTCAATGCATAAAAATAAAAGATTAATTTCCTCAATAATATAAATGGTTTTTGAAAATATGATGTAAAAGAAATAAATATATTAGTAGAAAAGATTCAATAAATTCAATTGAATCTTTGAACAGTGGTTTTGAAGTAAATGTTAGGGGAAATGACAATTCTAACAGAATTAAGTAGTTCGTACTAACCTCAACAATTGTGGCATTTGGTTCATCAGCTACTTTATAGGAACTATCTTCATCTTCTCCCTCAACATCAACCTCTGCCTCAACTGCCTGAAAAAGACCACAGAAATTAGTAATTAAACACATTTAAGTTTTCTACTGCACAAAAATGTTAGCCAAGTGTAAAAATTAAAAAGAACATTTTTTTTATTTAACTTATTTTGGTATTTTTTTTATAAAAACATAATTAGTAACAGAATTAAAAACAGTTGATTACAATTAGAAACAGTTAAAAAACATTTCTTACTGAAACTTGGTGAACAACTTTAGAGCTGACTTTCTTATTTGTCACACGACAGAGCTTTTCCTTCTTTGGACCTCCATAAGCTCTAAAAAGCAAAAAAAAGCATACATTTTGAGTTTTTATGTTCAACTAAAAATATCAATTACAATTAAATTGATTATTGTTATTGGCACACTCATTAATCTCAATATGTCTCCACCAGTCATCGTGAAAAATTATATATCTCATTGAAGGCACATGCTTTATTTGCCTTATTTTTTACATGGGCCATTGGTATGGATCCCCCCGTTTAAGGATTCATCAATAGACAAACTTGACGCCGTGTACCCTTTCTATGGGTTGGTCTTTTAAGCAGAGGAATAATTGAGGCACTTCCTTTCTTTTTTTTAAATTGAAAATAATTTGTTTTTATTACATTTACAGAGAGTTTGTTAACGCTAAGTCATTTTTCCAAGAGCAATAATGAGCTATCAAGTTTACTAGTAACTTTAGCAACAAGTAAGGGTCCTTGTGGCTCATTGCCAGAGTTGTATCATCTGCGTACAGAACTACATATATGTTGTTATTCTCAATACATCTAGGCACATCATTGATATCTAGTAGAAATAATAATGGCTCAAGACTGCTATCTTGTGGAACCCCGACACTTATGTTTCTATGGGTGATATGTGATTTACCAGTATGTTCTTCACACCAATGCCAGAAACTGACACCATCTGTGTCTTGTCCTTTAAATATGTTTTAAGCCATTTATGGGAAATTGCCTGATCCCATAACCTTTCATTGTCTCTTATTAAGGACACAAAAATGTTAGGAAGATTAGTCAATGACACTGGTCAGTAATTGTTAACATCATCCTCACTCTCCTTTTAATGAATAAGTTTTATCTTTGCAATTTTTAGATAGTCTCAAAACTCACCATTTGTGAAGAACTCATTTATTATATATTTTAAGAGTTTGCTTATTGCCTTGGAGCATCTTTTTATAATTTTAATAATAATATTTGATTCATTTTTAAAAATGGTAAAACCATATTAAATGTCATCAATACAAATATTACTTAATACATATATATACACACATACACACACACACACACACACACATATATATATATATATATATATATATATATATATATATATATATTCATTCACATTGAAATAGAGATAAGGAAAATGGTAAAGGAACACATATAAAGGACGAACACAAGAGAGGTGGGGATGGCGGATGTGAGCAGATCACGAATGTAAAAATATCTTCCTCGACCGGGACTTGAACACCGGATCTCTCCACTTGCCGGGCGGATGCTCTAACCACCTGAGCTATCGAGGGAGCATACTTTCACATTGAAATCTGCGATCTTATAAAGCGCCAAAGTGCTCCGAATCATTAAACAGAAGATGGCGTTAGGGAGCTGTTACACCCACCAAAGGAGAAATTGACAAACACAAGAGGAGAATAGACAGTACATTAGCAAGCATACAACATCATACAGGATAGGAACGGTGCGTTTCATGGCACGCATAGCCAGAAGAAGAGACGAGCCACATTGGCCAAATACACATTCAAACACGACATACCGCCATATGACGAATAAATATTCATTCACATTGAAATAGAGATAAGGAAAATGGTAAAGGAACACATATAAAGGATGAACACAAGAGACGTGGGGATGGTGGATGTGAGCAGATCACGAATGTAAAAATATCTTCCTCGACCGGGACTTGAACACCATATGGCGGTATTTCGTGTTTGAATGTGTATTTGGCCAATGTGGCTCGTCTCTTCTTCTGGCTATGCGTGCCATGAAACGCACCGTTCCTATCCTGTATGATGTTGTATGCTTGCTAATGTACTGTCTATTCTCCTCTTGTGTTTGTCAATTTCTCCTTTGGTGGGTGTAACAGCTCCCTAACGCCATCTTCTGTTTAATGATTCGGAGCACTTTGGCGCTTTATAAGATCGCAGATTTCAATGTGAAAGTATGCTCCCTCGATAGCTCAGGTGGTTAGAGCATCCGCCCGGCAAGTGGAGAGATCCGGTGTTCAAGTCCCGGTCGAGGAAGATATTTTTACATTCGTGATCTGCTCACATCCGCCATCCCCACCTCTCTTGTGTTCGTCCTTTATATGTGTTCCTTTACCATTTTCCTTATCTCTATTTTCAATGTGAATGAATATATATATATATATATATATATATATATATATATGTGTCATATCTTATCTTCCAAAGAAGACGGAGCTCGAGTCCGTCGAAATTATCAAGATATTATTGTGAGTGTTCTTTTTATGCGTTCTCGTGCTGTGTGTTACTGTCTAAGTTTTATATATATATATATATATATATATATATATATATATATATATATATATATATATATGTAAGTTCTTAAATGTAATGAAGATTGTCACAAAAGAATTTATCAAATGACTCAACTGGGAGAGCAAGTAACCAGGTATATACCCTATTCTTGAAACTCTGGATACAGTCCAACTTCAACTGAGTAGGCAGATGGTTATACAGTAGTATGTTCACATTATGAAATGTGTTGTAAGTAGATAACAATCTAAAATACTATTTAGAGTCGCTATATCCCTTGTGTTGTAGTTATGGATGTGAGATCTTAACTAGTAGGTTTATAGATTTACTTTCACATGGATCAGAGTCTTAAAACTGTATAAACTAAATACAGTCATGATTCTATTCCTAATAAAAAAGGCTTGTAGGAATCATGCAGTGGTGTATTAGCAAGAGAGCAAATAGCTCTCTTTTGTAGTGGCAAAATTTGTTTAACATGTGGGGAATGACCCCATAACTGAACACCGTAATTCAAATGACATCGATAGAAGTCATAGTAAAGTGTTAAACAATGATCATTTGAAATGAGAAAGTTGAGCTTTCTTAACATATAAACAGCTTTACTCAGTTTATTACAGATCTGACTGATGTGGTTCTCCCATTTAAGTTTTCTATCAATATAAATTCCTAGTATTTTAGCAGTTTCAATATCATTTATTTTTAATTTAAGACGGCATACAAAATGGTGAGTTTTTTTAGTATTTAAATGTAATTGATTAATATCAAACCATTCCTTAGCTTATCTTTGAGTAGCGCTAGGGAGTACCTTTCCATCTTCTAGATGTTGACATTTTTGTACAAAAGTGATTTCATCAGCATATAAAACAAATTTAGATTTCATATTACAGGGCGAATAGTAGGGATATTGTCAATTCCCACTGCATTGCAAAAAGATGCACTACAAGACCTCATTCCCACTGCAACACAGGTATTAAAAAAATGAAACAAAAAAAATTAGAATAGATGGAAACATGCATATAGCACATGAAAAAGTTGATGGGAATTGCTTCAGGCAATGGTATGTCTTAGCCTATTACTAAAACTAGAGTATTTTCAATTCATCTTAAGTAAAATAATGTATTTGAACATAGGAATCCCTCTTTATAAACTATTTCATTGCTGTATCTAAAAATGGTAGCAAGTGAACACTATCTCTTTCCTCTTCTCCCTCCAGAAAATGTAGCATGTTTGCATGTGTGAACAACAAACTAGAAGTGAGGTTTAATTAAACATCAACAGCAGAAAGGTATGATCATGGACACCATGGCCATGAGCAGCGCTGAACATGATATTGCTATGCAGTTTTGTTTATTTCTATCAGAACAATGAAGATAGTTCCAATCTCACATGCCCCCTCTCGCACCAGAACAATCTCTTCCCATCCTTCTCATTCACTAGTGATACATTAATCCTTGTAACTATGCATCTTCTCAAGTGGAAATAGCACTTTTTATCTCAATTGTCTTCATATTAGTCTCTCATAACAATTTGTGACATTGTTCTTAACAAGTACTACTCTAGAAAAACAATTTGCATAGTGTGCAAAAATCTTTACTCACATCGCTTTGAAACCCGCTTACCTCATAAGATTGTATATTTCTACACCAACAGAAACTTTTCCTCCAATGCAGAAATTCAAATGTGCAAAATATCGAGTGTGTTCACCTTTGGAGTCAACAACTGATTCAACTACAACTGGAAGATCTTCCAAAGAATTAATTGCATGTGACCTTGGGACAGTCCATGGTTCATTATTACCTCGAACAATTTGCATTATAGTCTGAAATTGGAAAAGTAATACATTCATAAATAACAGAGTATTTCATTGAAATGTTATTCATCATCTTTACATTTGTGACAACATAAAATTTCAATGATTGAGTTCACGTAAAAAATCACCACATCTTTTGCCAACATTTGAAGTACAAAAAACATTTCAAGATATCGAACTGAAGGTTTAAAGATATATGATTTCAAAAAGTGGGGGTTCAAAATAGCCAAACCTATAAAAATGAAATAAAGTCCAGTCAAGGAATACAAAAAATCATAATAACGTCTTATCTATCCATCTTAATAGAACCTTACTGATACAGGGACTAGCATGTTTAGAGTCACTCACTGCTAGCAAGATGGCACATGATAGGATCATAAAGTTGGTCTTGGGTCAATCATTAGGGTTGGAAGTTGATGAAAAGGATGAGGAAGAACCAATTCAAGCCCCACGGGAAAAAATCAATATACTAAGGAACTCCAAAATTTAGAGAAAATGGCTGACAGTAGCAGATGTGTGGAGAAAGGTTATGAAGGTGGTGATACCACAGGACGTCGAATACTTTCTGTCTGTAATGCAGTGAAAATAATTTATAGAAAGCATCCTGACTTTCAAAGCATAAAACTCATTACTATTTTGAGGGCAAGGTCACTAATTTTTTATATCTAGTGATTTCTATTTTTATATACACATTATCATCACAATTAGCTGATCAAGACTAAATTTTGTCTTACCTGTTTGTTAAATAATCTATACTAAAAGAATGTTAAACATTACTATGTTGAAAACTATTGCCTTTAAACTGCATATCATTTCAAATGAATCATAATCTAAGTATTTAGGTTTCTGAATACCATACAACTACCTGGTGGCCCAAATTACTCTAGTGACAAAATTTAATGAATATTGATAACAATGCTAATGTAGTTTTTATTGAAATTATTTAACATAATTGAACCCAAAGAGAAATAAAATTTATGATTTGACTTGAGAGATTACTGGAATAAAGTTTTTCTTTAAATTGATGGAGGAAGAATTCCTTCAAAAAACAAAAAATCATTTAAAATATGAAAAATCACAACTATGAATTTACCGATATAAAATCTGTGGGCTTATATTCAGGAGTGCAGGGTACAAAGTCCATGGAAATCGAATGTCCATGCAAATCATTAGCGCATTTTCTGGCTTGTAGCTGGGAGTGGTTGTCATCTTTGCCAAAACGTTTAGAGGAAGATAAAAGAATGATGCGAGATGATACCAGGTTCCTGGCACTGAAAAAAGATTAATGGTGGTTATAATTTTTTTACAATTCACCACATTACAATTTGTAATATAGTTATTTAATCCAAGCAATTTCAAAACTGTGAACTGCAAAAAAAAGTATTTTTCAAGGTTTTTTTTGTAACCACAAAAGATTATAATAATAATGCATTTATTTTTCCAGAGAATTGGTACATATTCACACATACACAAATATATGACATGTTGGATATTAAGTTCACAATTTTAGAAAAAATACAATATATATACTTACATACCAATACACTACTATATTTACATATTATCAGTACATATCAGAATTGGTGTGTGCTGAAATCAAGAAATTCATTTACAGATATATTATTTTTCAATAGGTTGCTTTTTCTTGAAAATAGGTATTTCATATTATATTTCTATTTCATTTTGATTTCATGAGGAAGTTTATTGAATAATCTGAAGCCCATTGCTTTGGGCCCATAAGCATTATTGTGTTCAGATAAATGGCTGGTGTAGGTCATTGCAGCTCCTTGCATAGTGACTATGGTAATCATAGTTAGACCTGTACTGAGAAATATTACCCTTTGCATGCAAGATGACATTACATATATATATGCGAGGTACTGGTAACAAACTAAGTCTTTTGAAGAGAGGTTTACATGGTACATCATAAGGAGCATTGCTCATGATACATATAATCCTCTTTTGGATTTTAAAAATTATTTCCACTTGGGGAGAGGAACTCCAGAAAAGAATACTTTTGTAACACAAGAATGAAATTCATCATAATAAATGGATAGAAAGACCTCTAAATTTACAGACTAACATTTTTTATGAGGAAGCATAGGGAACTTAAATTTCTACATGATTTGAAATTGCATTCCTCCCAAGATGTGTTTCTATGCAGGATAACTCCCAGGAATTGGGTGCTGGAAACAACTTTAACTTCAACAAAATTTAAAATAAAAATATTCAATAATATGAGCAACACTACTAGATATTCAAGAAAAAGCTTTGCACTACTACATTGCTTCAGAACGTAACAAAAACAATGCTGAATATGTGAACTGTGAAGTATGTGGGTGGCATGGTATATATGACATACATAACTATCTAAAAACTTTAGCATGAAATATTACACAGCGTTTTCACAGAAACTTCCATCAAAACTGTTGCTTTGATGCTAAGATTCTCAGTGTGTCCACCATCCAACGACCAAGATATTCCCCAGGTTTTCCAGGCTTCCAAGGAATTTCAGTTTATGAAATCCCTAAAAAAGTTAATGTCACAGCTAATATTGGTCATTAGGTGATAACTATTGACTAAAATGTTAAAATGATGAGGAATGGACAGTAATCTTATTGTGATATCAGGTATATAACAATATACGAGGGTAAGCTGAAAACTAATGAACACATGCTTGTAGACCACAAACAAAAACAAATAGCAAGATAAGGCAAAAAGTACATTTAAGTACAATTTTTAAGCTTCAAATCATATATTTATTTTTCAACATAGTCTCTGTTAAGGCTAACACATTTTTCTAATGTGTAACAAGTTTTTTCATTCCGTCACTGAAAAACTCTTGCGACTTTTCTCGACTCCAGGACGTGACAGCTGCCTTCACCTTATCTTCCAAGGTGTACTGATTACCCTTGAGGTGTCTCTTGAGTTGAGGAAAAAATTAAACTTGCAAGATCGGGGGAATAAGAAGGGTGTGGAATCGGTTCAAATTTCAGGTTTTGCAGAGCCTCTCCACTTACAAGCGAGTTGTGTGGATGGGCATGTTGCAGGTTGGTGGAGCATTGCATGTTGCAAGATTATTGACGCCAGGCTGCCTTTAACATGACAAACTCGAGGTCACAGGTGTTTTAGAGTCTGTATATACTGAGAAGAATTTACCTTTGCACCTTGTTCCAGAAAATCGGTCACATGAACTCGGTGAACATCGCAAAATAGTCAAAAAGAGTTTCATCAACAATTATTGCTTTTCCTGGCTCGTAACCACGGAATTTTACTATCCATTGATTTACAGTAGACCTATCAACAGCATCGTCACCATAAACAACATTTAAACAATGATGAATCTCTGTAAGAGTCAATTACTCAGCAGTTACAAATTTGACAACAGCACGCTGTTCAACTTGCATTGATATAGCACTAGAATACGTCTCCATACTTCCGCTTCTCAAAATACACTGGATGAATGAAACGATCTCAAACCTGCACATGCATGTTGAGGGAGAATGTTACTTCCACATGCCTCCAGGAGTGCGTATGAAGGTCATTTTGCTTGTGACCTACAAGCACATGTGCATTAGTTTTCAGCCTACCCCCGTATTTCTGTGTGCCAGAGTATACATGTATATTAGGGTGGCCCTTATTTTTCAACTTCCCAAAAGTTTATGCGCCCACCTGCCTATCTTGTTTTAATCAATAAAAAATTGTGTGTGCGAAAATTTATCTCAATCAAATAACTGCTAGGTGACCCTCATCAACCATAAAGTTTTAAAATTTTTGCTGGAAGGTCAAATTTTCATCTACTTTTTTTAGTTATCTTATTTTCTGGAAGATTTGCTTTGTCACTTGCTATTTCATTAGATTTTAATAATCAAATAGTAAATATCAAATTGGAGTATAACATACAATTTTTTCCATAGCATGTGATTTTCTATTACTAAGTTAATTAAAAAATCACTAAATATTAGTCATATGACTTATGTCATGTGGTTTATCATTCAAGATAAATCCATGCCATTATTTTTGTGGGCTTCATTTATTTATTTTGAACCAAGAATAATAATTGATTTCTTAATTATTGTTTCAGAACTGTTTGTGCTGCTGGTATAGGGTGATTTTTATGAAGTGTCCTTCCTAGACTTCTAAAATGGCATCAACTTCTTTCTTCAGGTCGTTCGACACACAAGTTAAGAAAAGATTTTTATGTCACTCCTGTTGGCTACATTTCCAATCATATCGTTGGAGCCAGACTTCCTTCAGACAAGTTTTAAGCATCTTTTACTACAATCTAAGAATTGTAAATATTACAACAAAAGAAAGTGCAGCATTGGTGATTCAAGAGGTTTGTGTTTTTTGGGCAAAAGGCATAAAATCCTACTAGAAGAACTGACCACTGCATTGATAAGTTAGTTAAATTCTAAGATGATTGGAAACATTTACAGAAATTTTTTTTTAATTACAGTCAAAGAAAAAGAGATCTTTTCATGGAAACTCTGGACAATTTGTTTGACATATCTCATTCAGATGCTTTGGGACAAATGAAAAATGAAGAGGGCAAAAATTTCTCAATGCTTCAGCACCAAAAGGACGAGCGGGTTCCATGGTTGGTGTAGATCAAAAATTAAAACACAAGAAGAAAGAGCACAAAAGGACACTGCAATACAAGCTGCCAGGAAAAAAAGAACTTATAAAGAAATGGAACGACATTTTGAGATATCAAAATCTAATGATTCTACATGAGTTTACAGCAAAATCAGTGATGGTGATGATGACAGTGAAAGTTCTTCTGCCATCGATAAGCAAATAACAGCAACAACTACAGCAGCAGCAACAGTTGAAACTTGGAGTACATTGAAGTTTTTTACTCTGAATTTTTTAAATTTCTGAAAACTATTGAAGTGTTTGATAGGTGCAAAATCACTGATAGAAATTAGGTTTACATATTGATAGCTGCTGCAGAAACTTTTGGGCATGATACTAAAAACCTGCTAATAAATTGAACTTCATTTCACCGCCTTTGAACAAATTTAGAGAAGCAAGACACAAAGAAATTCAACACAAATTCAAAATAAGCGACTGCCAAGAATTAGTGCTGCACTGGGATGGATTCCAGTACTTGTAGGTGTTGAAAAGATTGATAGACTGGCAATAATAGTAACTTTTGAAGGCAAGGAGCAACTGTTGGGAGTCCCTGAAATCCCAAAACCTTCATGAGAAGAGCAAGCCATGGCTGTTTACCAAGCAGTGGAGTATTATCAATATAATTCAGGCACTTTGCTGTGACACAACCACAAGCAACACAGGTAGAATAAATGGTGCCTGCACAAATCTAGAAAAATTATCCAATCGTATTCTGTTGTACCTTCCTTGCCGTCATCCGATTTTTGAGTTAGTTTTGCGGAGCGTTGTCAACTCAGTGATGGGTGCAACTTCTGGTCAAGATATGGTGCTTTTCAAAATATTTAGAGAATTCTGGAAAATACTCGAAAAGAAGATTTACAGAACCAGTAGCAATGAAGTACCTGATGATGTCTCCTCTACCATTCTTGAATTTTTTGAAAACCTCCTTTATGAGCAGAAACAACAGCGAGATGATTACCAAGAATTATTGGAGTTGACTATGACCTACCTGGCAGTATTGCGAAGAATGGGATATTGTTTCATAAACCAGGAGCTGTGAGTCATCCTAGTTGGATGGCCAAGGCAATTTATTTGCTCAAGATTTACCTATTTCAAGATCAATTTCAGTTATCTGATGGGGAGAAGAAATCTTCAAAAAGATAATGTATTTTTCTTGCTCAAGTTTACCTTCGAGCCTGGTTTCCATCATCGGAAGCAATAAAAGCACCTTATCATGATTTCTTATTCATGCATCAATTGTTATATTATCAGGACATTGATCCAAAAATCAGTAAGGCCACTGTTAAAACATTTTCAAACCATCTCTGGTACTTAGCTCCCGAAACTGTGGCTTTATCCTTATTTGATGACAATATTCCAATCACGGTTAAAAAAAAATATGACCCAACTTGTGCTAGAAGCAGAAAAAGGCGAAGAAGAGGAAGAAGAAAAAAATCAACTAAAGAGGTACTTTGTACACCAAAATGATTTTTCTTTCTTTACAAACAGCGAGTTTTCGTCTTTTGTAACTCTCAAGACAAAAACTTTCTTCATGAGATTCTCTATCAGCACCAATTTCCTCAACAACCCTTCAACATGGAAGAATGATGCATATGCTGATTTTACAAAGGTGCAATTAAACAACTGGAGAAGACAGTTGCTGTGAATGATGTTGCAGAAAGAGGTGTTCAACTAATTCAGGAATACAATAGCATTCTCACAAAAGATGCAAATTAAAAACAATTTGTTTTGCAGATCGTTGCGAAGACCATAAAAATTAACCAACTGCTACTAAATCTACTTGAATCAAAAAATAATATTCAATATTTGTTCATTCACATATGTATATTTTGATTCTATGCATATTGTTCTATATAAAAATGTCTTTCCCTTAAAATAAATAGTAGCTTTATTAAAAAAACAATATTTTTACAATTTCCATGTTATTTCAAGGATTGTTCCAACTTCTAGGCGTTTGAGGGTCATCTAGCAGTTGTCAGATTCAAGTGAAATTTTGTACTGTCTGTTTTTTTGTTTATTTGGGATAAGATTAGGGGAGCAGCAAAATGTCGACTCTCGGAAAATACCCTATAGCTAAGTGTCACCCTTATGTATATGTCAAGAATATTAGGAAAGGCAAGTGCCTGTATCATCTTGATTATAAATTCTCTAGAAGCTTTACATAATATATTAATATTATTAGACATATTAGCAATATAAACAATTTTACAATATCATGAATACTCTGTAAAAATCAGTTTTCAAGATATTCAATTAAATAAAAAGTTTGATTCAATAAATAATTTTAGTATCTTTTTAAACTCATTTAAATTTGTAAGCTTCTTATTGATACAGGAAGTGCATCATATATTTTTCTTAAGCAATGCTCTGGGTCCACTTAGTTTAGTCTTAATCTATGTTTTTTACATGAATATCATTTACTCTCCTTGTAGCGTACATGGGAACAATTTAGTTTTGTTGATACAAATGAATATTTTGTAAAACAAAGACAACATATATATAAATAAAGATGCATTGAACAGTTCAAATTTTTTGCCCAATAAACAATGGTCTACATATGCTACATTTCAGGTTCAAAATTATGCGCAATACTTTTTTTGCATGTAAATATTTAAAAAATGTCAAATCAAAGGGCTTGAGCCTCAAAATAGATTTAATCATATTTAAACAACTGTATGTGTGGGCAGGATGAAAGGATAGCTTAGTTTGTTGATTTACACTTTACTGTGGAGACCATAAAATGAAAATTGAACTGTTTTCTCATTAGAGGAGTTACATGATTACATAAATTTCACTAATGACTAAGCCAAGGAATGTTGTATGTGACATTCTGATTGGAAAGTTATCAATATTTATTATAAGTTGTAGTTTTGTGTACTGAAAATGGGGAAATGGTTTTGCAAATTTAGGGAGAGGAGATTTGATTTTGAAAATTTAATTATTTTATTTATAGCATTTGATATATCATATGTTAGCTGTTGTCAGTTAGGAGAGGTGATCAGACATTAAACATCATCAGCAGTGTTTTGAGAAACGTTTGTTATTCTGTTGTTTGAACAATTATGCAATGTTCACACAATTTGAGTGTTACACACAACTTGTGAATCATAAAAAGTGCTCACCATTCTTTTTTGGATAGGTAGTAAATATATGTCCAGCTGATTCAGCAATGTGCTTTTAATTAAAGGGGAACCATTTTGTTTTTAAATATATCATGAAAATATGGACAAAATAACTTTGATAGTGGAAGACATGTGAAGAAATGGGTAAAGGGGGAAATTCAATTGGGAAGGCTGAAGGAAAGCAGTAAGGAAATGGTAGGTACCGAAAAGTGGCACAATGCACAAGGAAGTGGCTAAGGAAGAATGTGGCTCAGCTGTGAATAGTGAGGGCAAGGAGAGAGATTTTAGAATGAATGAAAATTAGAATGACTGAGCTGAAGAAGACAAAAGTGCAAGGTTAAGGTTTTAATCATGTTTTATACATATTTATTACATGTCATATTATTTAAGTTCAAAAGGATTAGTATCACTTGCCTGGAACCATTTAAAACCTTATTTCAAATGTTGGGCCGGCTTTGATGATGACTTAATGCACATTTAAATGTTTTTAGCAACATTTTCAGAAAATGTTGAAAATCCAGAACCAACAATTAAGCATAATCATACATACAGTAACTCGTTAGTTTTTAAATAGGCTTTAAGGACAGTGCACCAGAGTAGCACCAGAAGCACCTCAGGCTGGTGAACCTCTGGGCTAAGAAATTTCTTGCTTAAATAATGACATACTCGACTCAAACTTACTGCTTTGAAAACATTGATTGGGCAAGCCATAGCACATCTGCGAACAGGTAATCTTCATTATGTCCAAACTTTGATCCAAAATCCCCAATTGTGGATGCTATACAAAGAGATTTAAATACATATTAACTCATCAAATTTTAAATGAGTGACAGCATGTAAAACCTGAACAATTAAGAAGACGTAATTTCAATTGCTAGAACTATCTTAAACATGCTGGGAATGAGGCTGTGGCTAGATAACTAAATTATTGAAAAGTAACAAGAGCAAAAGTCTAAATCACATAAGTCTCCATATTTGTCTCCGAATAGTTTGAAATTTCGGCACGTTAACCATTATACGTTTATAGCCCAGTAGCAATATGTATAATTAATCATCACCTTTCCAGATCTAAAATAAATGAGCCTTTATACGTACAGCGCCTTGGATATTGATTCCATAATACAGAATACTCCCTAGCTTAGTAGGCAGGCACGACCAACCTCACTGCATTTCAATCAGTATGTATCAACTGACCTTAACAAATTTATCAAAATCAAAGGATATGTATTTACATAAAGGATGTGTATTTACATTCGTGCATTCTTCGGAGTTCACGGACGGTATCTGAACATGGCCGTTGTAGTCCTTTCAAAACGGATATATGACTTCGTTCCCCGTCATTACGGGTGGAATCGGTTCCAAAAAGAATGAAACCCATTAAGTCATTGTCGGAGAACTTGACTTTGTGCATCATTGCATCGTCACAAGCCTGAAATAATAAATCACTGGTAAATTGAATATTCGTTGCAACAGATCATGTAATACATAAATGATATATAGCGACGCACTTTCAAGGATTGTTTGAATGCACAATTTCCGGACTCATCTTCCCTGAACATCGATTCCGTTGCATCTACTAGAAAAATAATGCCTTCCCTTCCTGTTGTGCGCACCTCGTCCTCTTCGTCACTTATGTCGGACATCTTTTATTGAATTTTTTTACACAATTTCAGAAAAATATGTTACTGGCTTAATCTGCCAAAAACGTAAGATGACACACACAAGTAAGACTATAAACTTAGCACACTAAATCTCAGCGGTCCAACTTTTTGAACCACTTATTACCCACAATTCCCCTATACGTGACTGACATCTACTGGATCAAAGTGTTACTGTGCTAGTCACTCGAAGTGTGTTACGACCATTAGTGGGAAGTTCAATATCGTGCAATGGCCGTTTCTCGAGAAGTACATACCGTTACTGAGGTTTCAGTAAAATGTCACTTTTATCAAGAAGCCATAGCATTAAGTTGCAGAAGTAGTTCTCGGGCTGGACTGCGTGAGAGACATTTTGGCTCAACGTTTCTCTCCCGCTGCAACGGGAGAGAAACGTTGAGCCAAAATGTCTCTCACGCAGTCCAGCCCGAGAACTACTTCTGCATCTTTCAACAGCTGCGAAAGCCTACGATCTACGATAGCATTAAGTTTTTGGTAACATTATCTTTTACTACAAAATAAATCATAAAATCTTCCCAATTAGCCCAAGGAATATTAGACGAGTCGATAAAGGGTACATATGGAACTGTTGTTATGGTTTCTTCTTTGAGTAACTTCTTACTCAGCATTTTAACGCCTTCCTTTTGAGAGAAGAAAGAAGCTTGTCCGAGAGATATTTTTTTGTAAAACCTGAAAGCTTTTTTTTCCATGTTTAGTGGCAACCTATAAGTCTCATCACCTTGAAGACAACATGACCAACTTCGTAGATCTCATGAATTTATTCCAAGTGCTTAAAATCATCATTTAAATTATGTAACTCATAGTATAGTAAATTCTTTTGTAAAACTAAGTTTATCACTCTCTCATATGGGTTGTTCAAAATTATGCCAAACAATCCACTCAGTGATAAATACAATAATACTGGCAGGAAATGCAGTCATATTGATTATATAATGTTGAAAGCTATAGTATTCAACAGAAAGAACAACAGCTCTAATTCAACTTGAGTTAACTCAAGCTAGATTCCAAATAGATTTAGATGGAGCAATAGGTTCAGTGTCTCTAGCCGATACCCCTCCCAAACGCCTTCCTAGAAAAGGAGTTCAATCTCCAAAGGATAATTTACTAAAGGTTTTTAACTTGCATGTCCAGAGCATTTAACATAGGGTCTTAGGTAGATAATATACAGTAGGTATTGAATGCACACAACAAAATAATTCTCTTGCCTTTCCTAACAAGACATAACCCAAAATCCTACTCAACATCGAACCCATCTTAATTTCTGTATACTTTCTTCCTCCCTTCATTTCGTCTAACTTCCATACCCTTTTCCTGCCCGGTCCTCATTTGCCTAATATTCTCTCCTCTACTGCAGTCTTCAATATACCACTATCAATCAATATACTTATGCATTTTTCGTCTCCTTATGATTTCTCCCAACAATTCCCTCTCCTACCTCACCATGCCTAGCACTTACTTTGTTTTCCTGTCAGTCTACTTTACCTTCTCCACACCCACATTGCAAAAACCTCTCCATCACATTGAAAAATGTTCTTCATCCTGCTTCAATGACCACGTTTAAACACATGCATATCTATGCTCCATATCAAAGTTTAGATGATCCTCTTCTTTACAACTTTACTCAATGTCCCTGTCATCAACTCACTCCTCATTATGAAATCCTCTTTGCCTAGGGCAATTCTCCATACGTCCCTACTACTATGACCATTTTGGTCCAAAACAATTATGAGATAAGTAAACTGTTCCTCCTGCTTTAATTTTTGCCCTCCTATTTTTATTTTAACTTAGCCTTCCTCTTTCTGGAAAATCACATAATTTTTGTTTTATGCATATATTCTCATCCCCGTATCCATTTCACTGAATTTCCAATTCATTCAGCAATGCTTGCGATCCCTTGGCTAACTGACAAACTAGGGCTTGGTCATCAGCATACCTGATTTTATGAATTCCCTCTTAACTTTCATTCCTACCTCAATTTTTTCCCATGCCTCATGAATCACTTCCTCCAGATGTAAGCTGAACAGCACTGGTAATAATGGACAACCCACCTCTTCCTAATACTAAACATCCTTTATCTTTATCAAACACCTGAAAATCCACGAAACAAGCCAATACATCTTGATTTTTTAATGGAATGCTGTCTACCCTCACGACCTTAACTAATTTCCTTAATACCCTTTCTATATCACCATCAAGTAGGCCTCAATCTAAGCTATCTTCATCTACACCATATTCTATTTCAATGTCCAGCCTAAATATAAGCTATTGGAATTAAAAGTAAGTATCACTAAAAACAACCAAAGAGTTGTGAAAAAAGTTTCTGGCGTAACTTGGTGGACAACCTTCATAATGACATTAATGATAGTCCATACTCAATTTTCACAAAAACCCACATATTGACACTAAAATTGGCCAAAACGGCTGAAAACTTGAGGTGTACCTTTCATTACCTTGACTCGAGATTAAACCAATCACTTATGGTTTGCTGCACATGTAATGTACCATTGTTTGCATTTTACACTTGCCTCTCTACTCTTGCCTTTGATTAATCATTCATTTCTTCATCCACTCTCGCAATTGTAAATAGGGCCCATAATGCATTTACCAATATATATTTATGCATCTCAAGTAGAAACCGCAATAATTGAAAAACACCATAAATGTTTATATTGAAGTGTATTAAATACTTTTCTGTAACTTTATTTAACTAAGAAATGCAAATCATTTTCATTTGTAATTTGACTTTCTTGAATATTGTCAGGAATGGCTAAAAAAAAATTAAACTACTTATTTGCAGGGCACAGATCATTTTTTCATGCACAACATTTTCTGTAGTTTCTCAAAACCATTCAACTTTCACTTTTCAAACCCACAAATAAAGTAGACATAATTAGGTGAGGGTCATTTATTCTGAAATTTATTCAACAAACGTAACATTTAAGAAAAATTGAGACAAGTGAACCCCCAGTCACCACCTCAAATTTCTCTATTCCAATTCTCCCTCCTGTATCTTCTTCAGCCATGATGCCTTTTTCTGTTCAATACGGTTCTTTCTTTCAGATCGAGACAGCTTGGCACGGTTCCACCTCTTCTTATTCTTAGCAGCTGCTTCCTTCGCAGACTCATCCTTAACTGGCTTGTGCTCTGGATCAGCCCTGATACTTTCATGAGCCTTTTTATACAAATCTTCCATCTTAGAAAGGAAATGAAATAGATTAAGAATTGCAGAAAACCCCAGCTATATTGAGCATTTACTATGTCATGCCCATCATGATTTTGCATTAATGTACATTAATATTTTTCTATTGTCAGCAGGTCTGGCAATAGAGGTCAATATTAGAGGTCATTTTTAGGGGCTTTTCAGACTAAAAAAGATCAGTGAGAGACCTTCTTCAAGTAGTTAAAGGATTATATCAGACATATTAAACAAAATAGGCAGCTTAAAGCATGTTATTTAACTATTTAGACTTTTTCATTTTAAGTGAATAATACTTTTGCATTACAGGGTCAATTCTCAAAAGAGGTATGATGCCTAGGAAGTAAAGAAATGAAGATCTCGAACAGTATAGCTTTATTGATAACTAACAAAGGATTAAGGGGGTAATTCTAAAAAAAAAAAAACTTTTACTAAATAAAACTTTAGTAAATGTCATTGAGATTTCAACTTCAATAAATGACAGATATAACACGATAGAAAGTAATGATTGAGATGCCTACAGGTTGGTGTGAAGCATCATCCCAAGATTGGACGGTGGGGAGAAAGGGAATACCCTATGGTTACCAGGATGTGCAGGCTGGTACAAAAATGCTGGTCAACTCACAAATTCTAAATTGGGCAATTGAGTTGGTTAAAAACAACAGACAAAAATACCAGGGAAAATATTTTTCGACTCTCCAGTTCATCTGGATTTCGCTTCATCCAGATCTCTGTCCCCATTTTGGGTTAGCAACCATATATACACAATTCCATCAGGACCAATACTGAGTATAACTGATACAGCAGGGCGAAGTATTTAACTAAGAGAGGTTGCCAGACTTGCCTTAGAGTAATTCGTAATTAAGAATTGAATATCGCCAAAAGCCAGAGATAATTTCCCCAGAAGTCAATTTTTTTACTTTCCAGGTTTTCAAAAAAAGTGACCCCATTAAAAAAATTTGACTGAAAAAAATCTAGTCATCATTACATTTTCAAATACATGCTTTCAATCCTAATTAATTTTTCACTACAATAACAAATTATTGCTTACAGAATGAAAATACATGGGTACAAAACTAAACAGCATGGAAGCTACTTGCTTCAACAATTGTCTTCATGGCATTGGCTATCCATACACAAGCTGATTTCTCAATAAAAATGAAGGAAATTCATAAGAAAAACTTATCATAACATAATAAATCCCAAAACGAAATGTTTTAAAGAATACCCATGATGATAATATAACAGTTATTAACAAACTTTTTCAAAAAGTATAGGAGGACAGAATTCTATGTACAGGCAGTCCCCCAAGTTACAGATGACCAAACTTGTGGTGTTCCTACATTATGATGGGATTCTTAAGTTTCCCATTAGGATAATCTATCATCAAATTATTTAATTAATGCTGTACTCCTGACATACAATACTTGGTTTCCCCCTAAAGGTCACCAAAAATATTCTAATTGGATTTTGTACATGGTCCTCATGTTTGTTCAAATGGTAAAATCATGTTTATAATGCCATATTCCTTGAATGCTTTAAGATTACCACCATTTATGCTCTGTTCTTCGGGGAACCAAGTTGCGTACATCACACAATTAACTATCTAAGAACCGCATACCATTCATTACTCGAGGACTGCCTGAATTGTGAACCCACCACAAAGTTAGACACTGCATATTTGAACTTCATGCAATTACAAAATTATACTTAAAACCATAGAAATGGTAAACATCAATGAAAAATACCTTTATATGACAGTTCTAAAATTCTAAATTCCTATAATGTGATGAAAAAAATTGTAACTGGAATACATACAAGAAAAAAACATTAAAATCATAAGATCCACTACATATTACAAATATTACGAAGTATGTTCTTACCATGTCAGCATTTATTCCCAATTTTATGTATCTAGAGAATTGCCTTTTGTAAGCATCATCATCATCTTCTGCTAATTGACGCATATAATCTGCAACATGCTGTCCAAATATGTGTCTTCTATGGACATCAGCAACAAACTCCTTTGACTCAGCATCATATCCAGGAAAGCGCTTGTTGCTGAAATGATTTTTAATTTCATTACATTCTTTGTATTGCACGTTTCCTGAGCCCTCACTTGTCATCAGTGACCCCCTTTTCTTACTATGAGTACTAAGTCCAGATCAGGTCTTACCCAAGTCAATATTATGCATGTGTCAATGTCTAAGGTTCAACAATTTAATCTGGAATACATCATAACACAGTTATGACTTCAACAACATGATTTAACACTGGAGCAAGGGGCTTAGTGTGTCTCAAAGGGCAAGCCACATTCATATGTAATACCCAACTCCAGGGTGGAATCAGGAAGGAGCACATTTTATACATTTCCACTTCAGACCTTCTCCCCATTAAAATATTTCTGTAATTATTTTGAATAAAATTATACCTCTTTTCTGCTTATAATATAGGAACCACCAGTCAGCCTGGCTGAAATATTTACATTTTTACCAGGGTCAGCCTGCTAAATGGCTTATACCAAATAGAATTTAACAGTTTTAGGCTTAACTATTTTTCCATTATACCGTTTGGAGTACATCAAATGTTGCTGTTAAACAGTGGTGAAACCATGTTTGTAAAAAAGAAATTGTGAATATGGAATAGTAAGACCTTTTGTACTGTCAACCTCACAAACTAACTGGTCTCAAACATAATGGTAACACTGCTTGCATTGAGCATTCTGGATTCTTAATAAATTTCAGGACTTTCAGATTCACCTGAGAAGGAGCCCACCCTAGGTATGTACTTAGAGCAGGAGGCGTTTGGTTCAGCATATGACCTATGGGACAACCAGGCGGAATCACAAATTACAACTCATAATCTCATTTTTATTACCACATCACCAGTAATTTCTGAAAAATGATGAAATGTGTACATGAATTCTCAACATCTAATTTCTTGTTAACTACCCATTTAAAAAGTATGGCATAGGTATACAAACTTATGAATCCACAAATGTGTGGTAAAACAAAACTTTCTATTTGCATTAGTTTAGATTCATTTTATCAGAGATATAGAACTAGTGCTCCCTTTGGTAATAATTATACTTAACATACAGTGGAATGGTCAGCCAATACCTTGTTTTTTTCCCTATGTAGCAAACTGACAACTATTATTACAACCCATTAAAAATACATGTAAAAATAATGAATGGTGGTTTTAAATTGACTTTTCTAAAAGGAAAGTTGAGTTTGCAATGCCAAAACACACACAACCCCTTAACCTTAAAGGAAAACACACTAAAACAAAGAATTATAATACATCGAACTATCCCTCCAATCAGGCCATTTAATTCATTTAGTACACGTAATCTGATGACATTGTTATAACCTAAAAAAAATGAGCTACTCATGCAAGAGTACTGTAACAAGGCAGCTACAGCATAATTTACACCCACTGGATATGGACAAAACAAAGGTGAACCATTTTTAATTGCCAAAGAATTTCTTGTTTTTCTGGGTAGGAAGCAATCCTGAAAATACTAGTCCAGTAGTGACTCTAGATATATTTGCAATGGTAACTGGCATTGACACTATCACACTAAAGAAGATATTTAATTGATGGTCTGCACACAAAGCTTAAAAACATTGGTACAAAATGCTTTTGTCCATTTTCTATACCATGGTGATAAAATTAAAAGATAATGCACACCGAGGTCATCAAGGGAACACAAGCCTCCTGCCCAACAATAAAACCTTACTAATATACAGAAACCTATTATTCAATCACCAAATCAAGCATATCCATTCACATTTACCAAGTAATGAATTTACTTGCACAAATATACCTATGAGGAATGTTCAGCCCTCCATCAACAGCTCCCTTCATAGCTCCAAATACTCGAGCACCTGTGGTTGTTCTCACAAGACCAACATCCAAGTAGCACCTGAATGCTCCTGGTCCTGTTTCTGCTGATTCAACATTATATTCTTCTCCCGTTGCTTCAAGGCACCCCACATACAATTCATCAAGGCCCAATTTCTTTAAGAGCTGTAAAAAAGTTTTAATATTTGATTTTAATTAAATTTATTTTTTCAAACTTTAATTTTTTTAGATTAATAAAGTTTAATGTGCCATGAAAGCCAAAATCAAACTCAGGACCCAATAAATATCAATAAAGAAAGCCTTAACAAATTTTTGCCTTTGGAAACTAAGTATGCCTTGATTAAGGATATTTCCATGCAATCACAAGCCTCAATTTCATCAAAACACCTGCAGATTTTACTTTTAAAAGGACAAAAATCAGTTTTGCATTCCTTTTCAATTAACTATTTCTACCCATTTTCAAACATGAAATTTGAAACAAGAGTCCCTGTATATAACAATGAACAATTTTAAATTTCAGGAGTCTGCATCAATAAAATTCTTTATTTTTGGGAAAGATTTCATCATTTTTCGGTAACTTACATTAAATATTTAGGCCAAACATTGAAATATTGACTGCAGTGCAATAAATTTATTGCTATAAACAGTAATCGCAGGACTCTTGCTGGACTGAAAACATTCCAAATAATTTGGACAATGCAAACCCCATACGGTAAAATGAGCTTTAGTATCACAATCACCTGCAATTCTTATGGAGAAATTGAAACTTGAGTAAAACCTTTTATAAATGGCCAGGCACTATATAGCCACAAGTGGTGTTGTCATAGTACTAATATGAAGGGAGATAAACTAAGAACTAAAAAGTAGTTTGATTTTATAATCATTTGGAAATGAAGCGGTTTTTATAATTTTTAACAAATAAAAATATTGCATTGGTATATAGTCTTAGCATGTATGTAGCGCCACACTATAAACAGCACTGCACATGCTACCGTAAATTTGCTAATTAACAGGATATAAAAATTTGCTGAAGTAGTAATTTGATCTACTGACAGTTGCTCAACAGTAGTCCCTATTGGGAAACCTATACGCAGTAATGTGGTGATCTTAACAAGATTATAAAACAAGATAATGGCTAAGCTGTGTTGAGAAGTTACAACAAATTGACATTTACTTTTAAAATTCCCATTGAACTTCAACACTTGAAAACCTTTTAATTGATTACATTGATTAACGACCTTTCAGGTTAGTGGAAGTGGTAGGTGAAGCAAAGGTCTGAGCATTTACAATACCATTTGATGAATTGTGCTTAAAATAATAGGTTTCACAATGTGTGCACACAAACTAATTCGGTATCTTCTTCCAGTTTTTATGTGACTTTCAGAAGTATGTGCAAGGTCCCTATTTCCAACCAGCTGACCATGATGCAAATCAAAACAAGGCAACTATGATATTCGGTGCTTTTAACAAATCTGGTACCTCTTGAGACTTTGAGTGAACTTCTTTGACAAGGATTGTAATTCTGAAATGAGTCTGCATATAGTTCATGACATAGAACTTTGTAATAATTTTTGCCAAAATTATCACCGCAAAGCTACACTATTATTGATTTTTTAATCAACTGATGGAATTGGTTTTTATGGAACTAGCATCAGTATCTTTCTTTCCAAAATTGATGCTCTTATTTGAAAAAAGAGAATTGATACTAAAGTATGTAATTGTGATACCTAACCTATTGAATCTTAATAGGGCAAGTGACTATTATATACTACTATCTCTGGCCTGGTGTATTTCATTGACTCCTAATTTAAATTATTATAGAGGACAAATTTAGTCAGAATTTTATTTAAAATAAAATATAGCAAAATTTCAAACCATTCCAGATTTCCTATAGGGGGATCACTTGATAGCCCACAGAGCCGTGTTTGGTGCATATAGGTGGTATAGGTGCAACGATCAGCATCAGGCAAAATTCTAAGTTCTAAGCTTAAGTAGCTACTACTACTATTAACTGCCATGTGCTTCATAACATTCAAAAGCAGAGATAGTTGTGTCAATGATATCATGTGGTGGAGTGGGGGGCCCCAAAGAAATTTAGACAAGTCATCATCACAGTAGCCAAAAAAACCATGTTCTCTCTGCAAGAATTAAAATTTATGAAAAAAATGTTAATAGGCACTAACCATGGCCATTTTATGTTACTCAATTGTGAATTACATAGTGGTAATTTAAGGTACATGGAAATGATACAGAGATTCATTACTTTCATTCTTATTGGATGTCCTCATAAAATAAATACACGGACAAGAAAAACTGCATTTAAATATGGACTAAATTTAAGAAACATCCAATTTCATTACAAGCAGTTTGAATATGCTCCCACTTGCATTTTCATGGATTAGCTTACAGAGTAAATGTTGATTATGTCAATCGAAGTAAATGCATCGATTCATTCGATCCATTCGATTTACACATTCCACCTTAGCTGTGACAATATTTTTGCTTCTTTCCAATATCAGTTCATATTATTTCTGTGCGGTTATTAGAGAAGTTACACCCCATCCCAGCAATGATTATCAACTTCATTTTAGACTGCAGTAGAATAAAATAAATGTAGATTAGTAATTAGAATTTTTAAAGTTTTTAATAAAATTCACAAAAATGTTTTTGGGTACCAGAATGTCCAGGGAAACTATAGGCAGCACAAGGAAAGGATCTGAGCTCCCTACCCTGATGTTTGGATTTCTAACATGTCTGGCTACGTATTGAACTAGCCTATGGGTTGATTACTGTTTATGACTTAAATCATTGATGCTGGAATACATATTTCGTAATAATGGATTTACTTACTTTACATGCATGGCTGTCAAAATTGTATTCAATAATAACAGATTTACATGGGTGAAAACGTAAATCACATCTTCAAGTACTAGTATTATTTAATTAATACATACTCAACTCATTCACTAAGCCTGCTTTTAAGTCCACTGTACAGCAATGTTATTAAGAAAATGCTTAATCTGTAGAGCTGGTGAATATATAACTAGAGATATGTATAATATTTGTATGCTTTAGTTATTAGATTATTCATACTTCATTCTTTACTAACTAGTCCCATAAGCCATTTAAAATTCCCGTGTTATTGATAATGGGTAAGAGGCATGTCATCATATATACATCATATGATGGCATACCATATGGTATGTCATCATCAAATCACCATTCTGCCTACTCTTCATTCTCCCAAAAGATTTAGAGCATTGTGAGGAACGGGGATATGATTGTGATTTTGGAAAAATTAAGGGACATAGTAGTTTAGGAAACAGTAACTATTTAATAATCGTACGCGAATATTCGCCGCAGGACATTTTCCCGTATTACGAACAGTTAGACAGGCCCCCTTTAGAAGGTACTTGAACGTAACAAAACAGATGCTATAATGGAACTTCACACAAACCTTTATTACAAATACTAACCACATTTTCATCCTCAATGCTAATATTGATCAACAGTGAATGAATGAAACGTACTTCTGAAGACCCCGTCATGGCACGGCCTATTTCATTCTTATCGTTGTCGAATTCCCTTTAACTTGCCAAATTGAAAACAAACATCAAATAACAATGATATAACTTTAATATCGCCATAATGTACGATGCCTCCGAGTGCTTACAAACAAGTGCCAGAAATATACACAAAAATGTTATTAGTGCCGATTTTCAATGCCCAAAAATAAATTAATTTGCTAAGAAACCAATTCTACTATTTTCAACGAAAAACACAACTAAAATGTCAATCATGCAAAATGACTTCAGCTCCAACTCGTTCCAATGATCCGAGGTTTACCGCAACATGGCCGACATGGATTTATTCCATACTGGATATACGCCTATAGGCATTCAATTGTACGCAAGTTCGGCAAAGGTGAGCGAGATATAAAATGTTGACAATTAGAATTAACATCGCTAAAACGTTTGTGAACTATCATCACTTCAATCATATATTACCCAACAATCTCGGCTTCGGACTTAAGAAAATTTAACTACACGTAAACATCAAAACTAAGGAAGATACATTCCATACAGTATTCGACAATCCACACTTCAAATTAAAATTGTCTCAACCTCGCTACAGCCAACAATACACAAATAGCACCATTTTTTATCATTAACGCTTACCCTTCTTGCAACAAGAAGTCCAGTGCAATACGCAGCGGCATAATTGGTCAACCCGACCTTGATGCCGTATCTCGGTAGTTCATGACTGTATGCTGCACATACGATTTTGTCTCCTTCGATTCTGGCATACGCTATCTGAAAGTATCAATAGTGTTCATATTAACATGTTAAACAATAACTGGTACACTTAAAAGGCCAAAATATAAATGATGATACATTACTTGGCATATGATATCCCTGTTGCTGAATCGAACTATCATTCGGTATTTCGGTGTATTGTACTTATTCTTATCTTGAACAATTAGACGTTTACGAGCATAATAATCTGTTTTCCCTTCTCGACGTCTCTTAAACTTCACTTGGAACCGCTTGAAGTAAGCCTTACTCTTCACCACTTTCACGAATCCCTACAAAAATGAAATGGTAAAATGATAACAATTATCAAATGACAGTCTCAAGTAAAACATCAATTTTAATAACTAGAGGCAACACAGTTCGGCAAATGTGAACACGCGATATTTATAAAAGCGCCATATTGCCTTATCCACGTTGCCCGGTTGCAATTAAAATATCTATAGACATCGATACTTTCCCATCGTTAAGGAACCCACATATTTATTTCCTCCGTCAGGATAGATAACTAATTCTCACTTAATGGGAATATTATGAAAATGACTCACCATTTCGAGCGGATTAAAATTACGCTAATATCAAACTTTACGCAGACATGGACGACCAATGCCCCGTGCTGCAAGGAAGGCTTACCGACCTGCCACGCTCCTATGGACAGCAAGGATTACTAAAGGAAAAACAGCTGTCGCACGAAAGGCCACATTTTGCAGCGGTAGAATTAATTTTTCATACGTACATTCCGGAATGTTGCAATGAAACAAAGGTGAAATTACAATATTTATTTGGCATGAAAATACTAATTTAGACGCATGACTTTTTTTCACAAATATATTGTCTGAAATTCCCCATTTAGCTTTCTTAGTAACTGGTATATATTCCAATAATGATAGCCACATTTAACTTTATTCATCGAATATTATTCTTGGTTTTCTTACGATTAATTAGGCAACCAATATTGCCATTCTGTTAGAAAGTTTCACATTTTTCAACCAATAAAACGAGTGATCATGTACAAATAAAATGCAGAAATTTCAAAGGGAATCTGGGTCAAGGCGAATCATTTTTACACATTCAACTCTGTGAATTTTATTTCATATGTGAGGATAATTCCGTTAAAAATTACTGTCGCGGCATCTCGCGCAGTTATTTTAATTCATGTACAACTATTTTATCCTCGAAATTTGTCATTCTAAATGTACGCACCTGTTTTTCATACTGGTCGGCTATTGTGTGTCATCCATTTTTGGGGCGTAATTACAAATGAACCGCTTTATATAATAACTTCACGTAGCTTTTTCTGAAAAATTCTTGAATACTAGAGTAATAAATTTAGGTACCCTCCAAAAGTTTATGGGTCTAGATGGATATATTGAGAAAATTATATGTACATTCAACTCCAGAACTGGTGGGACTGCATCAAGCCAGGTATGAATAATGAATGTGAACTTAATGCAATGCTGTCAACATCCAAATGACAGAGATAAAATCAACATTGTCAAAGTCCACAGTGTCCACTCACATAGGTAACATTGCACATTTGTATAGTGAAGCCTGGGGAGCAATTGTAGGGGAAAGTCTGAACAAATACTCCCCCAAGAATATATAAACTTTCAAATTCCTGCCACCATACTTTTTTCATTTCTCGGAAGTGTTTTGGACCAAAATGATCATAGTAGTAGGGACATAAGGAGAAGAATTGCACTAGGCAAAGAGGAGGGACTTGATGACAGGGATGTTGATTAAAGATGTTAAGAAAAGGCTCATCAAAACTTGGCTATGGAGCGTAGTTATGCACAGGGCATGAACATAGCCACCAAAAGGAAAACAAATGAGGAAGTGCTAGGCATAGTGGGCGAGGAGAGGAAATTGTTGTGAGAAATCATAATGAGACAGGAAAAATGGATGAAGGGCATATTGATCGGCAGTGGAATGTTGAAGATAGTAATAGAGGGGAGAATGTTAGGAAAACAGGGAAGGGGCAGGAATAGGATATGGACATTGGATGGAATGAAGGGGAAGGAAGGAAATATACAAAGATGAAGAGGGGCCTGTTGTAGAGTAGGATGTTGGGTTGTGTTTTGTTAATAGAAATGGAATATTTATTTGGCAGCTGTGTCCATCCAAAATCTACTGTAACCTCTAGATTGCCTGATAATAATAATAAAGAAAATTATTTCCAATTGTATCATATTGCAAAAAAACTACCATTCATACTGTTATAATCGAAGGAAGAGTTTTGGTCCCTTAAATTTAGGGAAAATCTTAAGCTCATGAAATAAGGTGTATGCATTGTAATATGCAAAAATTCATCACATGCTACCCATATTATGGTCGAACCCTCAATAAGTAGCACTTCTTAAAATCAAAAACATTTCCTACACAGAACATAACATTAAGCTTGTTTACCAGAATTTGAATATAAAGCAGCCTTTCATTGAAATGTACCAAACATTACAAAAAGTATTCTAGAAAATTGAATTGGAATATATAATGCAGTCAATTCTCTAATATGGACTAGTGATGAATCTAAAAATTATAATTGCTAAAGAATAAATTATTTCAATTTTTTAAAATTTATGACTAATACAAATAAAGTATGAAGAAAAGAATATTAAATATCTTACAAAATAATAATAGTTTCATAAATGTTCTTCCTAAATGAATCATAACTTTTTGAACAGAAATATAAAAGAGGGAGGATTATCTCATTACAGCAGTGAGAACAGAAACATTTTTAACAATGTATAACATTTCATTCAACCAAATTTATGCCAACTTTATTACATGGCCTGCCCCTCACAGATGGCAGAAACTGAACCATATTATAATTTTATTCATAAAATACTTTTAAAAAACAGCATTATTAAACACCCAGGTAAAAAGCTTACACATAATATATTCTAATCCCTAATCATTATGGAACACAAAGAAGATGAGACATAGAAAATCATGTATCACTTTATTCAATATCCAGTTCTTCATCTCCCCATTCCAAGTCTTCCCCCCATCCACTTCCTTCCCCTGTGTCCATGACAGAATTGAAAGACAGACTTGTTATTGCATTTGATGAAATTTGTGAAGAATCAGGAGCCTCAATCCTGAGAATCTGAGTCTTGGATATGACAGGTTCCATATCTTTAAAAAAGTCCTCTTCTTCACCACTCACACTTTTTGATTTGTCTTTTCGAAGGTTGGATTCTTTAGAGGCGGTGCTGTTCTCAGTGAACTTGTTGGATAGTTCCTGAAAAGGGGATACAATTATCATAATTATGCAAAAATAATACCAACTAAATTTGATACAAATTTATTGGGATGAGATTACAACGATTTTCTGTAGACTAAATATGGTAACAAAACAGACCTATATAAATATTACAAAGAAAAGTATTAATTGTCAGGCACAGCAGTGCATGACTGAAAGTATCAAAATATATAATGATATTTATAAAACACTTTCAAGATTCTTTTTCTTTTACTTTCAAGATGGCAATGTAATATTGCAGAGCAGTATGACTACTTGAGTACAAGAGTGCTGGAGTCAGAGATTTCATACCAAACCATTCAATTACTGCAAATTACAAGGGTAGTTTGAAAGGTTGTCGGAATCACCAACAGATGTTAGTGCTAGCACAACGAATTCCCCATGCAGTAATAGGCAATCCTTTATGAGTAAACACGTAATGCATCAGAACTATGGGAAGAGATGCCTCTCTGTTGTTCTTCCCATGTAGTGATTTGGTGAAGATGAAAAAAAAATCGAGTTTCGAGCAGTGATTAAATACTTCGTAAAGAGAAGTGTAAAAGCAGAGGAAATTCATGCCAACTTTCAGAACAATCTGGGGGACTCAGCTCCTTCATATTCAAATGTTGCCAAGTGGACAAATGAGTTTAGGTTTGGTCGGGACTGCTTAGATGATGATTTGCGCAATGGTCAACTAAAATGTGCCACTACCCCAAAAATTATTGCAATAGTGCATAAAATGGTCGAGGAGGATCACCAACTGAAAATTTGAGAAATCCCTGAAGCTGTAGGGACGTCATCTGAATGAACTTATCAAATTTTAAGTGGAATTGGATATGAGAAAATTATCTGCTAGATGGATGCTGGGACTCTTGATTAAGGATCAAAAATGCATCAGAATGGAAACCCGAAAAATTTTTGACCCGTTTTAAGAGCAACCAACAAGATTTTCTGCACTGATTTGTCGCTGCAGAGACAAAACAGCAGTCAAAGCAGTGGAAACATGTTGATTCACCAAAGAAAGCAAAGGCAATACAGTTAACAGAGGGGTGATGGCTTCAGTTTTCTGGGATACATAAGGGATTCTGCTGATAGATTATTTCCCACAGGTCAAACAATTACTGGAAAATACTACATTAACCTCCTGGACTAACTACAGCAAAAGATACATGAAAAAAGGCCAGGTTTGGCACGGAAGAAGGTATTTCATCAAAAAAATGCACGCCCACACACAAGTGTCATTGCCATGGCAAAAATATGTGAACTAAGATACGAATTGTTGCCACACCAACTTCATTTGCCTGATTTGACTTCATCAGATTTCCATCTCTTCCCCAAGCTCAAAATTTTCCTCAGTGGACAGAGATTTTCTTCAAACAAACAACTAACAGAACAGCCGAAGTAAACAGGTATTTTACAAGTCTGAAGGTATCTAATTTTCGAGATGGAATCAAGACATTGGACCATCACTGAATCAAGTACATTGCTGTACAGGGAGACTACATTGAAAAATAAGAGTTTCACTGAGGTAAGTCATTTATTTCTATTCCATTCCAAGAACTTTTCAAATAACCATATACATATATAAAGTTTGGAAAACTTACTGGGACAGAGGGAGACTGCTCAACTTCAGTAATTGCCACTTCCTCAGCATGAGATGGAGTATTATCTGCAGTATTTTGACTTTCCAACTCTTCCTCAGGAGCATCCCAGTCTGACCAATCAACAACCACATCCTCCACTCCATCTTCCTTTTCAACATCAACTTTTTCACCTTCTTCCCCTCCATCCGGAGATGGTCTTTCAGGCAGTTCCGAAAGTGCAGGTGCAACACGGTAAATGTTACTCAAAGTTTCTCGGGCTGAAAAATAAATTTTAGACTCTGAACCAAAATGCTTAATTGCAAATACTTCAGCTTTGATATCATTTTCTTTCAATACAAAAGCCATGGCAGGATCAAATTTGTGAAACCCATAAATATTAACCCGTGTATTGAAAATTATCAATTCACTATTTGATATTCATGAACTGTATGTAATTAAAGGATATGGGAGATGTCCCTGCCAATTTCAAGAGGATCCATATAAATCTCACAATTGTTTAAAAAGTTAATTTCACAGGCTATGAATAATTGCAATATCCTGCCGATATCACCTTAAATGAAAGTAGAGATAGAAATGTGATGGCAGTATCCTCAGCAAGTGCATACACAGGGTAAGGATAACAACGATGCCAATTGGAAAGTGAAAGGGAAAGTAGACTCATTGCCACCCTTGAAAATTCATTCTAATCGACCAGCCTCAAGGACCTCAGGTCTACACACACCAATATTATATGGATCTTGGACAATTCATTCATGCAGTTTCTAAAAACAATCAAACCTACCCTCCCTCGCAAGTTTTACATAACATAGGGCCATGAAATTTCTAACTTCTAATACATATATGTGCATGTGAGAATATGCCATGAAATAAATCATCTAACATTTCTGGCACTTGCACCCAAATCTTTTGCAGGAAATCTTAATTGAATACTATGTGAAACTTCAGAGTGAATTTACAAGGAAACGAGGTAAGACAACAAACAAAGCATCAATATTAACGTTAAAACAATATAGTAGTGTTGTATTTATTGTATCTGTAATGAATAAGCCACAGAGACAAACCGCAATTGAGGGATAATGAGAATATATACAAAGATATGAGAAAAAAATAACACAAACAGAAGGATACAAGAGAAAGTAAAGGACATATAACATTAGGAAAGGACAATGAAGAACTTTTCAATTACACATCTAAATTCCAGAAATTACACAAATATCTCTATTGGCAGAGCCATATTCAAATATGAAGTCCCGCCATACGGCGCACAAATATTCATTCAAACATAGAAATAGGTATAAGGAAAGGGGATAGGAAAACACATACAAGGCGAACACAGGACATGTGGGGAAGGTGGTTTTTGAGCAGATCACGAAAGTAAAAATATTTCCTTAACCGGGATTTGAACACCGGACCTTCCACTTGCCGGGCGGAATAATACACAGAGCAGTGTATTAAGTAAGAAGTCATTTACCAGCATACATTTCAGCATTACCGAATTAACAACTTTGTTTGCCAAAATGGAAAGGCAGCAACATACAAAACATTGCTCCATAAATAGGTGTCAAAAACTCACTTATGACTTTCAGAATTAATGAAATAATTAATAATTTCAATACAAAAGTCATATAAAAAATCACTTATTGATTTTTGTCAGGTATTCGAAGGAAATCATTATTTCACCCACAGAATTTCAACAAGAGGAGATCAAATTATGTACTTCAGTTTGAAAAATACATAAAAATGCACATACTAATATTTTGAAGAAGAGTTTCTATGTTTTCATAGTGTGCACACAAAAAATCATGAATGGTTCTAAAAGAACATTGTCATCATATAGCATAAAAGATGACAAATATTGACATAAATAACTATGGTGCATAGAACTTATTTCATGCAGGGACTGATGGGACTCTCTGGCATACTGCCATTGGTATGTGTGAGGTATATTTTCTTAAAAACTTAACATCTGATGTGGTAATAGAGACTAAATTCTAAATTTTAAGTCATGCGTAATGATGCAATTTCAATGTATTGCCTGATTAGGTTTCTAATCCTCATTCATTGTAGTCTTATTAATGACCGAATAGTTCACTTGACATCGATAAAACCATCCAGAACCTAACTTTAAAAAAGAGAATATAACCTTACAAACCTGAAACGGTTATGGTTGAGGTAGATGACTGTGTTCGCAAAGCAGTTCTACTGCTTTGAGAAGATGGAATGCTTCTCTGCTTAGGTCTGCCATCAGTGAAGAGCTTCCCTCTTTTGCCGCCAATTACTGTGGCAGCACCGAGTATGGATACTAGTTCTGCCAGAGCATGAAGAGTGGTACTTACTACTGTGTCATTGGTATCCTTAATACCCATTACAATCTGTAAAACAATGGATGTTACAATTAATATAAAAAGAAATAAAAAATATATACCAACTCCAAAGATTCTTATTACCATTAAATACATCCAACCTACAAATACTACACCTAGAAACCACAAATTTTTTTCTCTAATTGATGCATAAAAAGTATGTCTTTACGAGCACTTTGATTGCCAAGTCCTCATTAAAACCATGTTGCACAGATAAAATTACTTTATTTATCTGTGTTTAACACCGACCCTGATTTAGAGAAGAAAGTTTGAGTGCAAAAAGTAAAAATTAATTTAGTTTAAATAAAAAATTACCAAATCTGCATAATAGGAGTAAAATTGTCAGCACTATATATTAGGGGAAAATGTGTCATACATAAACAAATATGATATATATTCTTTGATGAATAATGTACATTCTTTGAAAAGATGATTTCCAAAATATTGAATTAAATACTTTCCCAATTTGGACATTTGTCATCCAATTTGTTTCCTATTTGCATATTTGTATCTCATTATCAAAAGGGATATATTTTTCACTCATGAGAATACATTTTCATTTTTGGACCAGGAAGGTCAGCAATTCTTTCTCCTGTAAACAGGCAATAGCATGACTTTAGAATTAGAATACACTAAGGTAAAACCTTTGTCATATCAAGATTGAAGGAACAAAAAAAAAAGGAAATACCCAGGTTTCAAATAAATGTATTCCTCTTCACTGATTTCTCCCATGACTTTTGCCCAATTAATACTTTTAGAGCAGACTTAAAAAGGGGGTCTTTATTTCAATTTTCTCACTTGGTGTCTCACAAAGCAAATTTCTACTTGCAACAATTTTCAGCGAGTAAAAATCATTCACCTTGACCTCAAGGCAAATGATTTTTACACTCTGAAATTGTTGCATTGAAATGCAAATAAGCAGATGACTCTGTTAAAAGTTACTGTTGCGGCATCTCCCAAAGTTTCTAAGAATTTGTCCAAGTTCTACTTCATGATCAGTGGCAAGTCATATAAATCTTTTCAGATGATGTATTTTATCTTACACTTACCCACACCCCTTAAACACAATTATCAATCTGATGGTCAGTTCGATGAGTGTATCGTTCGCCCATTACTAAGCCCAATGGCATGTTAAATTTACATATTAGGGTAGGGGGACACATCCTTTCCCTGTGCCACCTAAGATTTCCCAGGAAGTTCTGGTCCCTGAAAAATCACACAGGTCAGTGAAACTAAGTGTACTCAGAGATATGCCTGGGAATTGAACCCAGGCCCTCCGGTCAATAGTCCAATGCTCTACCCCCGTACTACCTCATGCCATACTCTTGCCCATATCAATTAATATTATCAGTTCCTCTTTTGATAATGGAACTAGGTTTCTTCCATTTGTGATTTTTTCCCAAATTATGGTTGGAGCATATTGTAGGACTTCAATTAATTTATAAAAAAAATGATGCTCATAACAAAAAGCATACAACTTACAATATTGCAACTTCTTGCTGGCTTGTTAAATTAGTGAGTTACCTTCCTCAGTCACGATTTTGACACTTAAATGCACTTGACCAAATATTATTACCTGGCTAAAGCACTCAGCCAGACATTGAGGGATCTGGGTTCGAATCCCAGTCAGGGCAAATTATTTTTACACTCTGACATTGTTGTATTGAAATGCATTTTAGCAGATGGCTCAGTTATTGTTGCAGCATCTCCTGCAGTTTCTTGAAATTTAACCAAATATTGTTGATTGACTGATATCATACCTTGGATTAGGGTATTTTGTTGCAATTGCATCAATTTTATGAAATGATTTTAAAGTGTGATTGGACATTAGCATTCAAAGCAAATAAACATCCAAACATAACTACTATGACAACCATTCCAACTGTGCGGCAGTATTAATTGTACTTTCTGGAATATGCAAAACATTCTCTCCCATATGTTCTTCAGCAGTGGGGTCATATACATCATTGCTAATTATCAGGCATGACAGAAGAGTAGGACTTTAGTTTCAAAGTCATCACCTCATCCACACACCTTCAAAAGAGACTAGGAGGGGACCCTCATAAAAAATCACTCTACTTCTACCATCTCCATATATCTCATACAATTTCCTGCTTCAATTTGTTAATTATTCATCAACCACACTTATATTCACATTATGATTTAATTCATTGCAAAAAAAACCTTTTTCTTAATCATAATACAACGTTTCGTAAAATCCTAGCTAATCCAGGCTACATGGAGCCAGGGGTTGTGCAGATAAGGTCAAATTTGGATTATCCAGAGTTTTGACCCATTTAACCTCGTGGAACATTTTCCCCCTTCAATCTTGTACACTGTCGCTCACCAGTGGCTTCTAATGACCCCATATGATATACCAGTGCTTCAAAATCTAAAATTCCTATTCAAATATGAAATAAAATGTACCACCGAGTTTCTCCAAAAATTAAGTCAGAAGGAATTCATAAGTATTTTGGAACAAAACAATGCTAATGTGCACATAATTATATTATCTCATTTATTTAATTAGTTTTTACCATTAAGATAAATAATTGATCAGGTTGAAATTTCAATAAAAAGAGAACTTAAATTCAGAAAAATGGCAGGATTTACCTTAAAAATTGAAAGTTGCAAAGACACAAATCATACCCACCACAGTTCTCCAGCATATTTAAATAATACCATCCATAGTTGAAATATATTCACACACATAATTTTTTGTCGCTATTAAAATATTTATGATTAATACAAGTAATAATTTTGGATGTTACAATTTGTTTAGTTTCACTTGAATTCAAACATATTTTAGTAAGGCTCCCATAGTTAAAAATGATTAACAGAGTTAATCAAACGTTGAATGAATATCAGCATGAGGGTGTTGGCTGGCATTTTCTATGATGGAAATGAATGATGGAGGATTATTACTTGCCTCTGATATTTATAAAAAAAAGCATTTTCTTTTTCCTAAGGAATTGCCACGACTATTTTTGGGATTTGATTATTAAGAATTTGGGATTCTGGATATTATCCCAAGACAACAGTCTTCATCTTGTGGCTACAATTAGGGGACAGAAATACAGATCCCTTTTCTTCACTGATTTTTTTGTCCCCGAATCTTCGATTCACTCTGTAAAGATTATTTATTTTTGTCAAAATTCTTTAATACAGATTCAATTTGAACCTGGATCCCTTGACGTCCAGCCAAATACTTAACCAGTTAACCTTTGGTCACTCAAGTTGCCCATGCATCAGCTTCCCATATTTGCCTGAAAAAGCTCAAGGTGCTGATATATCAGCTCTAGTTTATATCTTGACTTATTCTTTTAAAATGGGAGTTATTTTTATATATATACATTAACAAAACTAATTTTAAGTATCTTTTCCCATCCATCGGATGCAGATAAATGGCCATTGGTTGTCATCCCAATTTTTTTTTCTCTTCCCATCTGTAAGTTTTGCTATATTTATTACACTCTTTCATTTTTATTCCATTGTTTTGCATGAACTGCTTGCTGTGCGCTTCTACAACAACGTTATCATTCATAACCTGATACTTCATGAGAGATGAAATACTAGTCGAAATTTTCTGTGTTTTTTTATCCTAAAACACAGAACAATAGAAAAATGAAAACAAAAATTGGAAATACCTTATTGAAATATTTGTCTAACATGAAATATCATCGATGGGGGGACAAATTCTGAATGTTGGACAATTTTGTGTCGAGTTATTGCCTTGCCTTCTTCACATATAGAGGAGCCAATTATAAAAAAGACAAGTTGAAACACAAGAGCTTGGATTGGGATGTACAGTGGTTATGAAACTTTTGCAAAGAGAGAATTATTTTCAGAAGGTTTATCATGTGTTTGTTGTCAATTTTTTCCAGGAAATTTCAGAAAGAAATTTTTTACAAGGGGAGAAGTTATACCTTCGGTCGGGACTTGTTCTTGCCTGTGGATTCTGGGAAAAATGTCAAATGAAAAATTTCAAAGCCCCATTTTATCTGATCAAATCCTCTCAGCATCTTCTTCACTGCTGCTGCTTGGGAATTCCACTTTGTAAGGACTTCATGAGATGATGACTGAGGAAGCATTGCCTTTTCCATAGTTGAGTACTACATGGCCTGGTAGGCTGATTCCCATAGTTGCTATGACCCATTCAAATAATTGTGTCAATTACATTTTCTAGGGATAAATAATGAAGGTGGTTTCCTGTTTCAATGGTATTTTTAACACAACACCATCACTAAAAAGCCCACCCCACTGAGGTTTAGCCGCCACCTTACTGATGAACAGGGTGTGTGCAGACTAATTTTTGTCTAGGTTCACCCATTTAACCTATCGGGCATGGGTGGGCCTTCTTTGAGCATTATCAATGTTCTCACAAAACAGCTCTAGGGGTCATCAGAAGGCAAAAACCCTTCCAACACATCAAGGTTTTCAGAAATTATATCTCCCCTAACCCCACGTAGTCACTCACTAGGTCAAAAATACCTACGTTATGACTGTCCATTCACTTTTATAATCACTGTTATCTTTTTCCTTTCATTACAGAAACAAATAATGTCTGATTAACAAAAGTATAACATTTCCTGCTTATTTCCTGTTTTGAGTGCATGGGCAATAAAGATTTATCTTATCCTATTGTTCTTTTGTAAGCAGTTAACTGAGTTTAAAAGAACTTAATTTAAACACAATATTAATTAAAATTGGCAATTTTCCACAAAATAAAATTTTATTAATATGGACGGTTTCGATGTAACTACATCATCTTCTGGTAACAGTCATTTCTCATTGTCTACTTTCTATGCTGAAAAGCAAGTAAGGGGAGGGTAGTGGAAAATGGGGGAAAGAGGGAGGGGAGGTGGAACGTGGGCAACGTGGGTGACATATGAGAGGGGAGAAAACGTGCGGGGGAGGAGAAAGGGGTGAGGGGGGAAAATAACACTGTCCGAAAAAACCTCATGGCTGGATGGAGGGAGTGTCTCGTTGAGGGTGAACCCTCGGTGCAGCGCCAAGCTCCTAGGGTCGTGGAGAAAGGGGATAAGACCGGGGTTTCCCCCGTCATTGACCGGGCGCAGGTATCCATGCACAAAGAAGTGCATCGAAAAGGGGGGGGGGGAGGGAAGCCCTAGCGAGGGTTTAGGGAACCGGTCGTATTAATAAAATTTTATTTAGTGGAAAATTGCCAATTTTAATTTCTCATGATATTCCACCATATCACGCCTGAAACGTCTCTTTTTAAACACAATAGTTTATTCAAAATTTTAAATATACAGCTGGAATATTGATTTAAATATTATAATTACACAGGCCTACAAAAAAAATTTTTTTTTGGTGCCGGGAATCTTTGTGATGATTTTAACTATATTTGTAGAGCTGAATCCAAATACGAAATCCATTTTTATTTAACAGCTCTACTTTTTTAGATATGGCACATCTTACGATTAGTTGTTTTAATATTTGATATATTCCGGAAAATAATTTTCAAAGTTAAATAAATCTATAAGTATACTAATTTATAACCACTCTGCGGTGTTCCTTTTATTTTCAATAAACTGTCAATAAGTTTTATGTATATTTCTATATTGTAGGCCAATGAGATAATTATTAATATAATATTCCCATATCATCATGTAGAAGATTTTTTACGTAAGTAACAACATATCTATATCTTGAAAACTATAGCTGATAGGAAAAAACTAGTGTCATAACTGGATTCAGCACCCCAATTGTTCTTTAAATCAACATTAAAAGCTCCGGCACCAAAAACACTTTTGGCCTGTGTTATTTATCTAAACTCATACTCTATTTCATCACAATACTGCACTGATGCCTATTGTGACCTCTTAATACGCCACCCCCAGCACAAAGTTGGACACTGCCCAGATTATGTGGGAGTCTGGACTAATAAGGGTCTACTGAACTGGTTTCATTGCTGAGAATAATATAGAGTTAACTTCAAGCTAAGGTCAACACATATAATCATGGATTCAGGATAGGGAGTTACTTCCTTTACCCATTTCACCAATGGTTTTACCAGATAAATGTGATCCCAAATAAATAAGCATTAATCAGTTGTGATCTCACACTCAACCTCTGTTTCACATGTGTTTACCTCAGGTAATACAACAGTGCGAAGACACTCATTACTGAAGGCTCTGCAATACCCTGGGAAATGAGACAATAGGATAAGGCGGATCTGGGCATCTCGAACACCAAAAATCTGCAGTAGTCTTGGAGCAAGGTGCTCACGGAATGTTGATACAGTAAAGAGAGCCAGTGAGCCGTGATTATTTCCTTCTAAATCCTCTTCTTCCTCCACACTCAAAACCTTGGATATTCCATCTGTAAAAGCAATCATTCAGTCACTCTAGCCTAAACTTTATTAATTGATGATTTTATTCATCAACAAATACCTATTTAAAAAACTGAGAGAAAAATTTTTTTATTCACAACTACAAAACAAAACTTTCATAACTAAGTCTGCATGGCATCTGTTAATTAGAATGTAATAAAAATATTCTCCAATGGACCTTAATTCATGAATTTTAAGTCAATTATATCTAGGCTATGACTCTACATTCACTTTTATAATCAAATTTATCTTTTTTTCCTTTCAAAATAAGAAAAAAACTATACCAATAAAATTTCCTACCTATTTCCTGTTTCAAGTAATTGAACAATAAAGATTTTTTTATCTCATTATGCTTAGATAAATACTTAACAGAGCTTGAAAGGCCCTGTTTTAAACACAATCGCGGGTACACATTTCAATTAAAGGTTTGCTTCCACAAATATAGTGATATTTTACCTGGCCTTGGATTCAGCATGCGAGGAATGAGATGCTTTTGAGCAGAAGAATTTATTAACACCATTCTGGAAAGAAGAAGAGCTCCAAGCTGAATGGCCACAAGTGTTTCAGGGAAATCCAGCAGTTGACTAGGAAGTTTTCTGCAGTAAACACAAAAATGTATAGCAGGAGTCAGTATATTCTGTACTAATGTAGCAGCATCAATCATCTATATATCTATAGGGGCTACAGTCCGCATCATGGCTGCCAGATTGCACTAGTTTGTGCACTTATTACACAGACCACATATAATCAGTGAGGAACATGCTAACTGAGAATGCTGCTCTTGAGCCTACTTGGGCAGTGGCATACAGTACTTTTTGAGTTGGCTGCTGTGAGCTTGTCCCAGTTTCAAATCAATGGTACCGTGAACAACCGTCTAACCCTCCCATACTAAAAAACATTTGGAGTCTAAGCCTCTCCCTTCACACAATACACTGTGCTTACGTAAAAAATATTAAAAGAATGATGTTTATATAGTATTTTAAAAATTAAATTTTGAATCACCATTATTCTAAAATCATTAAGAAGTAAATAAAAATAAGATTAATACAACAATTAAATTATTTATGAGGTCACACACTATTTTAGGGTTAAGTGGAACAGTGCTCTCAAAGATTCATTATAGTGCAATTTTATGCACATAATTTGTGAGAGGGGAACACATGATTACACCAAAAACACTTTATAATACATTTATATTTGTCAACATTTTTGTTTGAACAAAAATGTATGAATAAATACAACATTGATTCAGTTGTGTAATGGGCAATATGGTAAACCTTTTTGATTATTCATTCATTTGTTTAAAATGCTAATATTGTCATTCAAGGTCCTGCTATCAGTTAAACACAATATCACTAACCTGAAAAAATCTTCCTTCTCTGCCTCTGTTTTCAGGGGCAAATCAACCAAAAATCCATGAATACTTATTAAAGGGTGAGAAAAAAAGGGATGATCCAAGAGGCAATTAAGTTTAGGTCTCAAAGATGGGACATTGTTCTGTAGTTGCTTCTTCATCAACTCCTTAAATTCTGTCAAATCAGGAAGGTCATCTGAAATCAAAATTTTACGGGATTCAGTTCAATCATAATGAGTTAGGATTTATCATCAGAAAGGCTAATAAAACAGCACTCAAAGAAAAAATGTGAGGGCATTCCATAATCCTTAGAAAATCCAAGAGCTGGCACTCATAGTATTGGAAAAGGTTTGCCTTTAGTTAGTGTCATCTCTCACTAAACTGCTGTTAATGTTTCAGCTATATCCATCATGTGGTTTCATTTTCATAGCTGATAAAGCAATAAACATTTGTTAATGCAGAATAATGGAACAAAATGAGTTTTGTGGGGATATTAAACACTTCTATTTAAAAGGCTTTACATCAAAAGAGATCAAAGCAGAGTTGGATGAAGTTTATGGTACATCTGCTCCTGTGTTTGAGGCCATTTACAATTGGGTAAACGAGTTTAAATGTGGCCATATATCAACAAATGATGGACATTGTTCAGGTTGAAATAATTGAAAAAATCCACATTATGGTGTTGAGTGATCAACAAATCAAAGTTTATGAAATAATTGAGTCCACAACCAAACCATAAGGTTGTAGAGTGTTTTCAATTTTACATGAAAAATTGGGTGTGATAAAAAACTCGGCCAGATGGGTGCCACTTTACTCTCAGCGAAAAATAAACGTAATGGTGTAGTCAATTCCAAGGCTTATTTGGCATTTTCCCCGTTGCAATTCTGGTGAATTTCTGAATCGATACATATGAATACACTACTACACTCCATATACAAATAAACAGTTGAAACAGTGGGTTTATAAATGTATTATGGCTCCAAAGAAGGTGAAGACAATCAAAGCAGCAGACGAGGTGATGGCAACAGTTTTTTGGGATGCATGTGGAATCATCTACATCTATCACTTGCAAAAAGGACAAAATGATAAATAGGGAGCATTACACTGCATTGTTATTGCACTGATTCAGCAAATAAATGAAAAAAAAATCTTCATTAGGCAAAGAAAAAAAATCTCTTTCATCAAGCCAATGCTTAAATGCACACCTGAGGAGTTTTGATGGCATAAATTATGGAATTAAAGTTTCAAGTGTAAGATCTGGTGCTTTCCCAGCATATCTGCTTAATGAAATTTTCTCGGGACTTCCACCGTATGGGTTGCCACATTTACATGGAACCCCTGACCAAGTGGAAGGCCCAATAAAGCTTTATCAAAGTTCAAATTATTACAACATCCCCTGTATTCACAAGAGTCGGCTCCCTGTGACTTTTTTAAATTTGAACATTGAAAAAACTCAGTGGAAAACAATTAATACTGAATGAGGTCATCACCAACTCAGGTGCCTATTTTGAGAAACTTCCGAAACCCTACTTTGTGGATGGCTTAAAAATTTGGAGAACCACTGGGAAAAGTCTACAGCTTAAAGAAGATTGTGTTGGAAAATTAAAAAAATCCAAAATGTTTTGTTTTTCCATTTTATATTTTTTCCTAAGGACTTTTTTAATAACCCACAAGTTGTAATAAAAGGTTCACTAGCATTGATTTCAGTGTCTTCTTGTTATAAGAGAACTTTACTTATACATATGTTAAATTTTGTCCATTTTATAGACATTTTCCACTCAGTCTGGTGTGCTCTGATCAGGTGCACTATAAATGGTCAGTTGGGCTTTTGGTTGAACATGTAACATGTGAAAACTTCTTTAAATCAACACTGTGTGTTGGTCTTGTCCAGGTGTACTCTGTGCTGACAGGAAGCCACACAGATTCTTTATAGGTCTATGATTGTCATACAACTTTGATATTGACCATATTGTAGACTAGTGATAAAACTTTTGACTAAGGTCAGATTTTCTAGTCCAAGTGTTGTCTCAGAATGCCACAGCTAATCCCAAGCTGGAGCATTTTGGGAATTTCTGGAAATCAAACCTTACAGAAATCTGCAGGTGGCACGAGGAAATGAATTGGGCCCCCTGCACCAAATTTGGAAATTACACATGCTTATGGTCGGCATAATGAGATCTCTATCCTTACCAAGCAAACCAACCTTCTTATTCAAAAAATGGATCTCCAGGGTTGCCATTCATTTCCTAGATTCCTTTCCTGATCTTATTCCAAAATTACAAGCAAAAAATGCTGTACTTTTTCCAGATTTCTTTCCACAGGGATATTTGATGTCAGCCCAACCATAGCTTTGGCTTGTGTGAGGTTCTATGCACACAATGGCTTTGGGTGAACATGAATTCATCTCACAATTAAAAAGAACATTGTTCTAACGGTGAATTCCTGATTCTCATTCCAAATGGCCGATGTTTTCAAAAGTTTTGGCCATTCACCCCATTTTTTTCCACATTTTTGAAGAAATCGGACAATTCTCTACCTTCCGTTACTTCCTGATTTTTCCAACAGATTGGACTCTCTGACAATTAATACCAGTCTCATGCTCTTAAATCTTCCATTTTAACCCAATAACTATCATCAATTTCATCTGTGCACATGACATGCATACTCTTGAAGCACCATAATAGTCAACAATCACCATCAAATATTTACACTTCTGAATGGACTTACGGCTGGTAAACGACCCAATTGCTCTCCCCACTCCAGGTCTAAGGACTTCCTCAGCCAGGACACCAAATGCATAAGTATCTACAGCCCATGGTTCCACCAAACAGCCATTTAGAGTTTTCAAACCACTGGTGTCATCTTCCTCAGGAGTTATTGTTCGTTCATAGCGACGTGGCTGAGTTCGCTTTAGGAAAGCAGGCGTTAAATCTTTGAACCTATGAAGATGAACATTATTTAATGGAAATCAAAATCCATAATGTGACCTCTATCACATAACCGTCCATGCTACAGCTCAAATTTCTCTGACCACCATTATTAATATTAAGGATTCTTAAAAACAGAGCTTTGCAACCTGCCCTCAATTCTACTCTCTTTTCTATATCTTAGGTGGCACTATTAAATCAAGCCACAAGATGAAAATAAAAAAATATATAGGTTCTAAACTTGAACTCTTTCATTTCATTGAAATGCTGAATAAGAACTAATAGTTTATTTAGCCAGTACCACAAAGTAAGTCAACCAAGGGAGTGTTTCTAATGCACTGGTCTTCACTCAACAAACATTTCAGTTTGATTTTATTATATCATAACATGCCCAAGATCTAAAGTTGTGAAGGTTGGCATTAATATAATTCAAATACCATGGATGAAAGTGTCAAACTGCATTGGAGTATTATACGTGAATGTTAACTACTGAGTTTCAATTTCCTGAATATCTGTATCCAGTTCCAGAAATTTAAATCCACTAGATGCTCTTCAATACTTACAAATGAATGCACATTAATTCAGTTTTTTGAATGTGTTACTAACTGTCAAATATTTCTGCATCCCAAGGAATATATTTCATCAATCAAGTTTTTTAAAAGAGGGAATAGAAATGAATGTATCTGAATCATGAACAAAATATGTCCAATGACACATTTTAACATGTTAAGGGACATGGTAGTCTGCCGCAAGAACTTCAGAAGATAAAGATGATATGACATACATGTATTTTACTACACTTGTTACATATAGTATATGAATGAATGATCACATTTTGGAAAGTGGTTTTGAAATTTATGTTCAACAGATGTGTACAACGTAAATCATATTCTCAGTGATCTGTCACTTGATATCACCAAATCATTTAGATCAATTATACAAACTCATCAGTTGTTCCAGCTCATGATTTCAAGTCTGCTCGATTGAAACCATTTAACAAGATATGCATGGCTAATGAGTAGACCAGAGAAACCACACTCAAACACATAGGGAATTCAAGAGGAGCTCAGATCGAAGTGGTTGGACCGCTGTCTCACATGTATACATTATGACATAAGGCAGAAGAAAGATTTAATTTACATTGCACTTGACTAACTCAACTGGTTTACTCTCATGCCACACTCTCATTTATGAGTACATCTAGCTGGTTGAATTCTACCATCAAACCTGAGTTAAAAGACCCATTTAAATTTCCGATTGCTGTCTCATCAATTGGACTGAAGAGGTCTGTAGCCAGATAGAGCAAAGAGTAAGTGAGTACCAAATACGCTTATCGTACGTCAGTGTATAAGAAATCCACAACAGTTAAAAGACATTGCACCAGCCAATATGGAACTGCTATGATATGTACTGTTATTTAAATGCTGCTGATGTATCCAATACATAATAAGTTATGTCACATGACAGAACTTGTGATGTATTGGTTCATTGTTCACAAGTTATGCCACACATTTTTCCTCTTCTGACATCTTATATATTTGCTTTTGCTATAAATGCCTAACAGCCCTTAGTATTAATATAAGCATAAAAACTATATTTTCTGTCGCTAATTGTATCACATCTGTGCACTTAACAATCTTACAATTTTCAAATTAACAACAATGATGCTATTCATACATATGACTATCAGTACTCCCATGTAAGACAAACTTTGTACTTAGTTTTTATATTGCTTTCTTATATCAAAAAACTTAAGCACTTCATGTGTGATGGTATGCTTATGCAACCCCCCCTCACTCCTATGGCACACTGCTGAACCACTCTCACTTTTCTGAAATGCTCAATCCTGTGCATGTATGTGCCATGATATATGATAGCCCCTTGCATTGCATATAGCCCAAATTTTATAAGATCAATGAATTTAAAAAATGCCACATACCTGCAAAGATGTTCAAAACCACAAAGTTTCCAAGTTCCATCTGGTGTTACATAAACTGAAGCACAGCAAACATTATTATGCGAAGCTTCAGCCTTAAAAAGAAAAGGTGTTTGAGTCCATAAGGAGAAAAATAAAATAAGAGTTATCAAACATTAAATTGCTATCATGCTTCATAAAGAATAGATCCCCCATAAAGCATCAACAAAAACTCATTTCATACCTTGTCATGGAGAAAAGTAAGAGCTTTCAGTATGCTATGCAGTCCAAGGCATATTTGAATTGGGGTCAGCTGGGAAAGCACTTCTGCAAGAGGCTTAATTTCTTCAGTGGCCAGGTGCCAACAATCTCCACGCTGCCATGAACTTATATATCTCACCAGTGATGGATGGCGGTACAGCATTAAATTCTGTTCCAGGAGAAGTTAATTATTGAGTAAAATAATCACAGCAAAATGATAATAAAACAAAAGGAGAACACATGAGGCTGGGATAAATTTTTTGTTAATGATTTCTTTTCTGATTTACTTTGTATGTACGTGCACATATGTCCAGGGCATACATTACAAAAAGGAAACTTACAAGACCTAAAGCGTTTCGAAGTCACCATGTCTATTGAAAAGTCACTTGTTTTCCTCAGAAAATGAAACCACCAATACTGATGAGTACGGAAGGAGAGGGTGGAGGCTGGTAAGAGTGTATGAAGAACTGTATTCATTTGAGGTTTGTCTGACTGCTGACATAGTTCACACACATACCTAAGGCTTTACTCTTGAGCTGGTCTTCAGGGTTATTTGCACTCATTTGTACACCGATTATAAATTGCAACATTCCATCCTTTATCTGTTTTAGTTTAAAAGGAAGTTAGTAACTTAAACACCCTTCTGCTTTACCCTCCACTCCTTAGTGGGGAAACAGTAATAGTCAAATCACTATATTGGTAGTCAAGCAAATTTCTTGAAAATTTTCACATTTACAGTTCTTTTTATTTTTGCCATAGGATGATTATTTTCTTCTGAAAGACCTTTGGCCCTATAGCTCCAAGACAATTAATCAAGTTTAACCTTGATTGCCTTTTTAAAGGGAATTTAATTTTTATAACTTCTCAAATGGCCATTTACTTCATTTTGATTATTATAAATTATTAAAGCTGTTTATCAAAATTTATAGTTTAACTATAATTGTTAAAGAAAGGTAAAGCAGGGGACTTGAAAATGAGATGGTACATGCTATACAGAGACATCCCTCCTACCTTTCCAACCAACTTAAATCCACAATGCTTCTTTCCAAAACCCCCAACACCAAAATTCACGTCTACCTGCATTCAGACCAGATACAATACCTGCCCTCTCCTTACCACTGTATCCTTCACCCACCTGCTCATCAACTCTCTACCATGTCTCCCTTTCACCTGTATTACTTAAAACATTGTAGACTATCAGCTACAATGTATTCACAGCTCCACTTTGTACAAAGGACAATGTGTCATACCTCTAAATATTAGAACCAATGACCTGATATTACCAATAACTGGTCAGAAAGAGAATGAAAAAAATGATTATCCAGATGACTTCTAAAGGATATTTTGCATCGGAAGATGTTCTTACTATTTTACGGAAGTTATTAATGTATTTTGCCTTACATATGAAGGTTTATCAATTTTATGACTGCTATTTTTACTGCATTAGCAATTGTAATATTTAACAAAGAGAACCTATCTTGGTGTTGATTTTTATTTATCAAGGTCTTGCCAAATATGAACCTCAGTTCAGTTCTTTCATTTTTATTCTGCTCATTAGATCCATATTTGGAACTGTCTCTATGATAACTCTTGTCTCTAAATGACTGCAAGTGAAAATGCAAATAATTGAACTGTAGCTGGAATTGAGATTTTAAATATAAATATTATAATTTTCATTTTACAATAAACCTCTACAATCAACCACACCTAAGGAAATTGTTCTGAATGGACTGCAGTGGCTTAAGATTTCATCTGATCACATGGCAGCTAGGAAATTAGTGAGATAAAATATTTTACATATAGTATCAGATCCTACACCTTATACCAAAACTAATATTCAAGGTGCATTAATGTTTGGCCCTATATCTACATAGGTTTGGGTAGATGAGTGGCACTCTGCATTTGGCCATCTTATATTCATGAGCCCACGGGTCAGTTGACTTGTGATTGGCCCATGGTGGAGGAATCTCCTGGTTGGTCGCCATGGCATTGTGTTTCTTCCTTTTCAAACCTTCATGAGCACCAGTTTCCACGCATTGCCTAGGAAATAGCTCATGGAATAGCCTAGGGAATAGGTCTGTTGAAATTACATCTCACCATTCTTATTTCAAATGCTTCTTTAATTATTTGGTCTCAGTAACCCCTGGCGTGTGCAAGTAACTACATCCCATCCAATTTAATGGAATGATCCATCCCAATGTTCAGCGATGACTGATTCCTCCAACTGCCCTAGTCGTAGGTGTCTTTGGTGTTCTTTTAACCTAGTCTCAATAGTCCCATCGCCCCATCTCTCCAATGTAGACATCTCTGCAGACACACAGGTCTTGGTAACTGCCAGGAATATTTAGGCCACTTGGGTCCTTGGCTCTGACAAGAAAATTTCTAATTTTTCCCAGTGGTTTGGGGACTGCCTCGATTTTGTGCCTCATCAGTATCATGGATATTTTCCTGGAAATTAGGAGACATACGGCAAGCAGGTCCTGGCTATTGGCTTCTCTTTTGCATTGAGCATGGTGTGAACTTGCTGGTCGAAGGACCTTTTTAGAGCCCAAGAGATGTCACCTCCGCTATACCCATTTTGGAGGAAGGTTGTCTTGAGGTGGCTAATCTCCTCCGGCAAACTGTTTTTGCTGGTGATGACCCTGGCTCGTTGGAAGAGTGTGTTCAGCAGTGCTCACTGCTGGGCTGGGTGGTGGTGGTTCTTTCCATTACGGTACAGACCAATGCTCATTGGCTTCTGATACACCCCATGTTCAAGTGTGCCATTACTCTTCCGTTGAATCAGGATAAGGAGGAAAGGGAATGTGCATTTGCAACTGTTCCTGTGTTAAAACTAATGCCTTTCTGATCATACATACATTGTTTATTATTTATATCACATAAAACTTTTGCATATTTCATGGAAGAGTTGACATAGGAATAACAGAACACTATAGCAATGCATACAACCGCAAAAAATATTGAGTAGTCAACTGCACATGAGGAATTAATTTTGCTTACAAATTAAAACAGACAAACCTAATAATATTTTGTCATTCCTCCCTCATAGAATATACTGGATGCTTCTTCTAAAGGGATTATAAAATGACATTTGTGCATTTTCACATTTCCAATATTAATTAATCATTCGCCTGAAGTTCCATGAGTTGTCATCTTAGGAACAAAAATCAATGAAAACTTCTTTGGCAACTTAAAAAATGATATTACCTATTTTCATGCTCAATTTGTGAACGGTTAAGAGCTAAGTTTTTGTATTCTCAAATCGTTTATGGGAACTTTTCATAGGATTAGCAACGTTATCATATTTTGTCTCACTATGTGTATTTGAAGTCTTATATATGGAAGTAGGGGGCTCTTCTCTCCCAACTTGAATGGTCTCACAGCAGTCTTCAGTTTATGATATTAATACCCTTTACTCTCACATTCATCTCACTTAGATGCCCTAAAACTAGTATATTACACCAAATTTCATTCATGTAGTATAACATGGCTGTCCTACAGCTATGTTAAATTCTCATTCATCATTTTTATTCTTCCAAGCGCATATTTAGTATTGAATATTAGTATATTTTTCCTTATATACTTTACTGCAGCATCAAATTTAGGAATTAGATTGTAGCCTCTTTCTTATCATCGTACATTGACCTCTTTTCCAGTATTCTAGCAAGCATTTCGGTTATGTCAGAAAGATACTCCACATACTTGTCCATCCACATATTGGTTTTTACTTCTATTCAATTTGAATTTCACTCACTGTAATTATATTTGTGCAATAAATTAATACCTCAAACTTTTGATATCTTTCTCTAGATTTCATTGGATGGGGATACGTTGCACTTCTCAAATGGAATCTCCATTCCTTTAACCGAAAAATATTGATAATATTATATGAAGAATTACTATTAGAGTAAAACGTGTAAATTTGATCAATGTTCTCAACAGTATACATTGTGGCAAAAAAATTAACAAGTGAAAAATACTTCAAAAAACTCAATGGAAGGGTTGGTTTTTAATGGTTTGCCTATTGGGTTTCAGTCCCACAATGAATTTATTTCTGACGCCATATGGCAAATACAAATGTTAGAAAAGTCTGAAGCTTGGACGAAGTTGATCAAAGGAAGTACAATAAAGATTACGCCGGACTCGTCTGAGGTACTCGAATTTCTGATTTGTATGCATACTTATCTTCATTAAGCAAATTTGATGGAATAATTACTGGGGTTTGTGAGTGTTAGGGCGCGAACAAAAATATATAACATTAAATTTAAACTTTCACTGGACACAGCCAGGTAAGGATTACGAGTACAAAATTTAAATTATGCGTGTTTGCATTACAAGCTTCCAAAAAATTATTTGGTTAAGATAAAATTGCTGTAGAATAATTTTAAAACATTATCTTAAAGTGGAAAGATATTACTACTAATTGAAAGTTGTGAAACAGCAATTTAGTGGTTATTATTATTTTTTATTTGTAAACATTTATCCTAAATAACTTATAATGATCATATCCACTTCAAGTATCAAAACAAGGCTTGTATACTTTCATTTTTTATTATTGAATAAGCCCAACAACAGTTAATCGTCAGTGCCCTGTGGAAAATGTCATCCTTCTAGAAATTAGTGGCAGTTCTCACCAACTCACTAACCGTACACATAATCCTCATCAAGGAACCAGTGAAGTCATTGAGAGAAAAACTAAGTCACTGTCATGTAATATATTCCTATTCTCTTAGAAGAATGGCAACCATATACCTTGGCAGACAGCTCCAATGGAGACGGTATCTTTCCTTCTTGGGTCTGCCCCACGAATACCGACAGTCGTGGGGTACCGCCGTTGATAGAGGCATAATGGAGAGTCCAAGCATCCGTTGCTTCCACAGCCTTTTCCTCTATTTCGAGGCCTATCGGTTGACTCCCTTCATTTCCCATCAAGATGACTGAGAGTAATGACAAAATTAAACCATATTCCTCAACAGGCAAGCAAATAAGCAGGAGACACCAGATTTTCCATGAACTTAATATTCGTAACAACGACACGATGCACTTTAACTTGGCAGCTATTTTTTCCCCATTTTGGTTTTATTAGCTCAGAGAGTCAAGGAATAAGGAGGCTAAATGATGTTCATTAACCTTGTTCTGCGTCAACAAAGCTATGCCATGTACACTGGAATACATCAATAAACAATTCACATTCTCCGGTTCCGGTCACAATACGGGTCACACATAGCCATTTTAAAAAATGAAGTGGACAATTCGCTACTGTCAAGTCGGGTTCATGCGGGCATGTGGGCGCACGCATGTACCTATGTTTGGTACGGTTGAGTTAATACACGAGGCGAATGCAATTAAATAGGTTTTGAAAATACATCGAAAAGCTCAAGATGGTTAGAAAGTTAAAATTTCATGAGCAAAAGCTCTTGAAGAAAGTAGATTTTATTTCATGGGAGGTTGATAACAATCTGCATGAAGTAAAAGTTATGAAGAAGTATTATATTCAGAAAAGAGAAGATTACACTAAGTAAGTAAATCCTCGGAAGGGCTACATATTGATTGAACAGGTTGAGATAGTTTGGTAAATTATTTCCTTGTTTTAGGTATAACAAGCTTTCCCGACAAATAAGGGATTTGGCAAGGAGAATCAAGGATTTGGATCCAAATGATCCCTTTCGAGTGGACTCTGGTGGTCAAATGTTAGAAAAGCTGTAAGTAGTTGGTTTTACGTAGGTTTATTGGAGATCCTAAATGTTGTGTATCCAGCACATAATCCTATACCCGGGTATTTAGGTAATTTACGCATTTTCAAACACGTTCACCAAGGAATTCCGGCTGCCAAGTTGTGTAGAATTTAGTCAAAGAAAACTCACTATGAAACTTTTATACTGTTGCCATTTGTACACATTTAGACTTTGCGCTTAAAATAATTATGTACAAATGTACAAAATTCTTGTGTGTGGAAGTTACGAAAGCAATCACCAAAATATAAGCTGACTAAACGCTTTGAGATGTCTAGTCACTCTTCCAACATTTCCGCTATCTCTAACCGTAACTACAAATGGCTTAGATATAGCATGTTGGTGGCGTATATTTGAAAAATGGTAGAAAATTTTTTTTTTCCGAAGAGTTTTGTCAGAGGGATTCAAAGGGTATCACAGATGACGGCGAGGCGATATGAGGGTGCCATATTTCTTTCATATTGTATACCTTGTGTAATGACTGAAAACCCTGGTGAACGTTTTTCTGCCAGGTTTCGCTGCAAACTGGCAGTAATATTACAAACTAGTATTTTGTTCAGGAAAATGGACTTGTTTCAATAACATACAGTATTAAATGTTCCTTATTCTTTCTCAAAATTGGCCAACTTTTCCCCTCGTACACGGAACTAAAGTTGTCATGTTAGAGTTTGTACTGCCCTTCTTTTAGTATTTCAACAGGCAGTTGTCTTTAGAATGATGTAAAATCTTTCGTTATTCCATTTGTTGTAAAAAGCTACTATTACCTTGTAATTTGGTAATAGGTTTTTGGCTCGTGTTGGAAATTTTCCTCAGAAGGGGCCACTCAAAAATGCATGATCATTCATTTTCATGAAGCATATGCTATAATTTTATATGTGGAGTGAATTTGCCCCAATAATACCACAACATGAGATGAAAACACTTTTATTGTATGTCTAATCACTGTTTGAAATCTTTTATTTGTTTACTCCAAAAATTGTAAAATTCTCAATTAAGGTAACATGCAATTTCTCCACCTTCTGAAACCATCGTCGTCTGGTCAACTTCCCCCATTCTCTTCTACTATCACCTTGTAAAGCCCCCTACAGTTCCCCATAAAACAAGTCTATCCCTCCACCCATCTTCTCTCCACCATTCACCAAACCAATGGTGCCTCACTGGTACTACCTCCAGCCATATGCACCCTCATCTGGCAATGCATGACATGATACTGTTACCAGCATCTCTTCTCTCCCTGCCCCTTCCATCCTCCCCAATGCCCTCTTTCCAAACCCCCTTCTATACCTCCTTCCCCAACTCACCACTATGTATGTGTACGCAGGGGAAAAAATAGATGCAGCAATGCACTGAAACCAAGATCATGGAAAAGAAAGTATTAAAAGTGAAATTAAAAATTGTGTTTGGTTTGTAAACTTTCTACCAATTTACCCTTGATTTGATATCTCTTAATGCATGGATGAATACTCCATATTGAGGAATAATAAAATCATGTTAACTCTCTGAAAATCGCTTGGGTTAATGTTTAAAGTGAAAAACTTATATTGTTCAATTTTTCATTTCAGGTATATTTTAGGTCTTATTCCAAATAAGAGAGATTTATCATTGTGTGATAAAGTGACAGCATCAAGTTTTTGTCGGAGACGTCTTCCATTTGTTGTGGTTAAATCACATATGACCCAAACCATGGGAATGGCCACCAAACTTGTACAACAAGGTCATGTTCGAGTGGGCCCTGAAATTATCAAGGATCCAGCCTTTTTAGTATCAAGGTAAATTTCACAAAATTCAAAGTTCACATGGTGTAATAATATATTTTTGATATTTTATCCTAGGTACATACATGATAATATTTTATAAAAAATTATAATAATTTAGCTTTTTTAGTATTGTATTTGCCAGTCCCATTGGTGGTGGGGTAATGTCCTTGGCTGCCCAGAGGTAGCAAGGTTGATTCCTACATTGGTGGGAAGTTCTTCACCTAGGCCTTAATTTATTTATTTGTCTTGGTCCAAAACAGCACTTTTTGGCCTTTACATCTGACAACAATGACAACACAACAGTAACATCAATACAAACACTTACAACCCCCTAAAAATCCCACCCTGGTAGGAATCAAACCCACAATCCTTGGATTGGCGGACGAGGACGTTACCCCACCACCACCCCCAGAATCTCTACAAGACAACCATTCTGGATTTAACTCATTAGATATCCCAAGAAGAATTCACTACTTTGTTTTTCTGGCAAGAGCATGTTTTTTAAAGACCTTAAAATAACATCACAGCTGTCAAATGACCTTAGTTACATGCCATTGCATTTTAATATTGATTAGAAAAGAAAGAAAGAATATAAAAAAATCATAATCTAGAAATTTTGAAGCGTAATGGTGGACATATATTAAACCTTCCTATAAAAAGAACCCTACATTCGATCTCAGTTCAAGCTCTTTTTCAATGAAGTACATCTAACTGCATAAACAAAATCTTAATATTGTTTAGTGTAATTCTGTGAGATATTTCATTAATGAAATGTGTAAAATACACATTGTCCCCAACCTTAATTTCATATTAACCTCAGTTTGACATCTTTTCACTTGCCCCTTCCAAAACCAAGTTTCAGTTTCACTGCATCATTTGTTTTATGTCTCTTACATATGTACTTCCACTAAAAAGGGCTGTACATTGTTCTTTGAACAATAAAAAAATCAATGTTACTCACATTTGTAGAAATCATTTGAGTTACCGGAAATCTTGAGGTTTTGTTGCAGCAGTAACAGCTTTATATTCAGGTTGGGAGTTAAGTTTAGGTGACATTGTCTGCCACTGTTGGTGGTTGTTGTCAGTGTTGTTGGGTCATTTGGCCAGACAGAGGGTCTGGCAGGAGGAGGACCTTTTGCATGCCACACTAAGTGCCTTTGAATGCTCTTTAATGCAATCTCTCGGGAAGCCTTTCAGTTCATTGAGCATGCCTACAGGGACAACTATTAGCTTCACAGAATAGATCAAATGGATCAACTTCAGTTAGCACAGCACATTTTGTTATATTTTACTCATTTATCTTTTTTGCATTCATGTTGGTTTTAGTTTATGAAGTCAATTGTCAAATTGAAAGGTGGCCAAGGAGAAGCATGCCCCATCACCTGCAACTGCTTTGTGATGGAAAAGGAATGATTCAACTAGTTGGTACATTTATCATTCTCTAAGATTAATGCAATATCATTTGGAACAAGGAACAGAGCTGGTGTCATATCAACGCCACAATGGTGTCAGGGATGATAATACAAAACATGCCGAGCCTTGTTATGCTGGTGAATGTATGCTGACCTGGCATAATAGCTAAAGCTAGACAAAGGATCCTAAATTCTAAAGTAAAGGATCTAAGCCTAAAGCTGTTCTTGGCTACCTCAGCACCATTTGAACATCACACACATGCTAAAGATAGTGCAATGGTTTATGGACATATTTATGATGCCATCCTGACCTGGAAGAAGGAAACTGTTAGTTTTGTACTTCAGTTCTACAGAACATATCAAGGAAAATTTCATTTCAGATACCCCATGCCTGTAAATTTTTTGATAGAAATTCATGCATGGGCTTATTGATGAGTTTCTTGCGAAAATTCTTCTTCTCACCACACTATTAGTTTGAGCCTGAAGGCATCAACCTTCAGCAGCAAGATGGAAAAGTTTCTATGGAAAGATAGGTCCAAGTCCATACAGAGTTCATCTACTGCCCCCTTGGCTCTCTTGAGTATTCTTGTGGTCTTGAATAAAATCAATCCTTCATTGCTTTTACATCTTGTGTTTGTTTCTTTTGAATGCTGTGATATTTGTGTATCTCATTAGTGTTGAGATGATAAATGACGCTTCAAAGAGTGAAATTCACATCTCTGCTTGTGGATGGTCGCCCATTTGCCCAATCCAAATCCATTCCCAATAGCCTCACTGTATTTCTGTAGTGTCAAAGGTACAACAGCCTTTTGTGCTGGTTGCTTAGCACTTAAGACCATCCATGTAAAAGAGAAAGAAAATTCCATATGCTTCCTGTTGGGTGGGGCCCTGTGCATGTAAGAGGCATATTCAAAAAAGTTTTGCACATGCAGCACCATATGTTGGTTTGCAGTTCAGTAAATGCAGATAGCTATGAATGCAAAAATTGTTGCCCTTGCCAGTTGTGTACAAAATATAATTAGCTGTCCAATATTTTCAGGGTTTTTGCCTAGTTTATGTACCTACAGTAATGAGTGAAGGAAATATTAGACAGTGGTGTCAATACTTCAAAAATGGTTGCCCCAATATGCATGATGAAGATTGGAGTGGTAGTCCCAGTATCAAGATTGATGAAATCATTCAATAATTAGACCAAGAATTGCGATCTGATTGTCAGTTGATGATTAGTGCTCTGGCTGATAAATTTCCTCTTGTTGAACCAGTTGCATTGTTATGGAAAAGCTTGATTATCTCAAATTTGACAAGGTATGCACCGAAAATGCTTACCAACCAAAACAAAGAATCTTGAGTGGATGAGTGTTTTTGGGCCTCTATTGACTAGAAGGAGATGACTTCACTTTATGCCTAGAGACTATTTCTTCTCTTGTACTTTGAACAGTAGCTTGATGGACAACGGTTTGAAGACGATGAGAAACAATGGACCACCATTGCCAACTGGTTCAATTCCCAGGTGGCAAAATTTGAAGCTGAGGGATTAAGATAGCTGGTGTAGCATTATGAAAAGTGCTTAGAAGTGAATGGTGATTATATAGAAGAGTGAATTAGGTTCATAGGCAACTAAAACCAGCAATAATAACTTTTTCCAACAAATATTTTTTTATGATCACATGGACCTAACATAAAAAAACCCTCATGTAACATTCCACTTACCAACTTCAGTGGTAGTCAGGAGGAGGAGATGCATAGGGGGTTCAACCTTGGTAGACCCCATGACTATATATGACGAGCTCCATTGAAGCAGTCCACTTGCCATATATCTGTGCACACATTAATAGCCCACTCACCAATGATCATATCCCACTGCTACAAAGTATGTGTTTTGTTCTGGCATGTATGTTTTATGGTAATTTAAAATTCAAAATAAAGCAATTTCATTTCTCTTAACTTTTCTTTTTTCTATAATTTGAAGTTTGCATAGTTTGTAAATCCCTGCCAAATCATACAATCTCAGATATTTATTGTTAATGGTACTCTGGAATTATATATAGTATATACACATGTAAATTCATTCTCTGTTCTTATTTCAGGAATTTGGAGGACTTTGTAACCTGGGTGGACACTTCTGCAATAAGGAAGCATGTCATGGAGTACAATGATATGGTAAACATCTTTGTATTTGTTTGCCACCTTCCATGTGTTATATCTCTTCACATTCTTGTAATTTTGCTGTGAGGAAAGGAATGTTAAGGGCTTAAAATGGGCAATGGTCACTCTTTTCTTCTGTTTACAAATGGTATCCTTCTTTATTCTCATATGCCCATATGATAATTTACATTGTAATCCTTTTCCTTTTTAATCACTAGAATCCAACACTTATTGAGTACAATGCCATTTTAACATGTTTTGTATGGGAATCTTATTTGGCTTGAATGTTTGACTGTATTAGCTTATCAATTGATCTCATCTTAATCACCATTTGTTTGCTTTTTCTGTCCTTCCCCCTCCTGTATTCCCAACATTGTTGTTTTTATTGAAAATAGTGCCTCAAATTATTGAATTTGAGGCACTAGTTTTGGTAGTAACCAGTCTTATCATGCCCATAATTATTACCCTTTTTTTGGATTTGGTGACAATAATATAAATGCTAGTTGAATAAAAAATACAAAATCTACCAATATGAAAATCAGCCCATCCCCCATCACCTGGTGGTGAGTGATAATCTTCTTTTGTTGTTGATAAAAAACAATGTGGCTTGTTTGTGCATGACTTTCCATGTTGTTTATCAAATGTGGAATAATGACTTTTTTGGAAAAAATAAAATTGTACACATGTTTATACTGAATATAGGACATACTTTGTCTTATTCTAATGTTTGGAGAAAGGAAAATGTTAACCAGTCTAAGGATAATTTTATCCTAAAATAATGTAAAACATGCAGCAGATAAATTTTAAAATAAGTTATGTCATGCCTAGTCAAATGTATGACCAAGTTAAAATAACTGATATCTGTAATGAAATCAGTAGATAAGTAAAAAATCCAATTTGCTGATGTACTGTATATCTTAAGATCAAAATGCTGGAATGCATTTTGATCTTAAAATATCCATATCTTTTACATTATAATAATTCTGTGATTGTTTTTGCAGAGAGATGACTTCATTGCAATGTGAAGGAGATTCTGTGTCCTTAAGAGTTGCTGAGCTTGTGGATGAATTAAGTTATCTCGGGAGTTTAGATCTACTAGACTAAGCAATTGAAGGATAGTTTTCTCAATCTTTACTATACCCAGGAATTGTACAACAACAAACATTTGACCTCTTCATTGAAGCTAATAATTTTACATTTGATTGAGTATATCATTTTTTGTACTTTGAAGTAAGATTTTGGATCTGTAAGGTTTTGTTTTCACCTATTTGTGGTACAGTTTTAGAATTGTCACCCTGCCTTGATGCCAATGTAATCATTATCTTCTCCTAAGTTTATATCTATTTGCAACATGCCTATTCAATATGGTATATATTTTTTAAAATTCTTAGCAAAATTAAAGCTTGGGTTGGAAATAATTAGAATCAAGTACAATATTGCAAATGTATCATAGTAGCAGGCCATGTCAAATTTATTATGATGTCTTAAACTTTTTTTTAGCAAGATAGACTTCATAGAACATTCAAATTCCAAATTATAATATGCATTTAAGAATGTGAGGGCCCAATAATATGTAGTACTTCCTATGCTGTGGTCGTACCTTGGACCCTGATGTCATTTTACAAATTCTGAGACTGTTACCAATGATGATAGTTTTTGTTACAGATAAATTATTTTAAGAGCACATTCATTTGGTGAGAAAAAATGCCCCAGAGATGTTATATCCTGCTTAGCAAATTTGATTTGATTGGCAAGTCAAAAATTTCACCTAGATGGAATGTGTGGTTGGCCTGGGTTAATCTTCCCCAAACATATGTAAATAATCCATAGGGTTGGAAATGGACAACATTTTAGAAAGCAAATTTTTTTGTAAATTTGGAAAAAAATAAATAAAATAATTTGTACCCATGTGTACCATTCCTAGACATTCATCTGAAACTTTTATTTTATTTTGAAATGGTATTAGGTATTT